>VANL01000082.1:0-74495 GCA_006352455.1 Brachionus sp. 'Tiscar' | reverse complement strand
AGGTATCATGGTTATGTTTGCAGTTTTCCAAGCTCTAGGAATCGTGCCATGTTCTAGACTAAGATTAAAGAGATTAAAAGTTCTTTCAGGTAGTTATTTTGTAGATTTTTTAACATTAAATTATGAATTTTATCTGATCCTGATGCTGCATCTTCTCTAAGCTTTTTTAGTACCAGAACCAATTCACTCATTGTAATCGGCTCGATTAGAGTAGGCTGTTTAATTACTTCGAAAAAATTTTAGTTAAAATCAGTTATTTCCCTATCTTTTTCCGAGTTTATCAAATCATTGTTGGGACTAAATACATCTGATAAAAATTCACCAAAAAATTTTCCTTTTTCTTCGTCTGTATTTAGTTCCACATCATTTGAAATCAAGGTCGGAATAAATTTTGATCCCTTATTTGTTATAAATTTGTTAATCTTTTTCCTAAAAGGTCTGCTTGAAAGTGGATTTTTACCCATCTTTTTAATAAATTCAGACCAATTTTGATTCCAAAATTTCTTTAGATTATTTCTCAATTCTGATGTTAATTTATTAAATCTTTGTCTAAACATATGATAACGAGTTTTTTGGAATATTCTTCTTATCCTCCTACGTTCTTTGATTAAATTTACTATATCAGGAGGGAGACTTGTTTTGAAGATTCTTTGGGAACGATATGGTATGCTTTGAAAAGAAGCATTGATTATTTTGTGAGTAATTTTATTGTTAAAATCATCGATTGATAAATGTTTTAAATTGAGATTTTGGTTTTCAAGAATCTCCTCAAATAGCGACCAATTAGCTTTTTTAATCTTATAAACTATCGTTTTTTAATTATTTTTTTGCTAAGTAGAATAAATTAATTGAAAAACAATTCAAAAAATGTCTTTTTAATGAATTTTTACCTTATGACATTTAATTTTATTAAGATAACTAATTACTTAAAATGATAATTAATACATTTAATTCACTAATAAATAAATGACGATTCGATATTTTGACGTTTAATCGAAATAAATGACACTTTGATATTTATTCTTTTTAAAACTTATGATAGACAGAATTGATAAAAAAGGTGGTGGAACAGCTTTATGTATTAAAAAATCAGTCAAGGGCTCTTATTAAAATAGACAATTTTTCTGAAACTATTGGCTTCAAAATTTATATAAAAAAAGGGAATGAGCTAGCTTTATTTTCGCATTACTCTAGCCCATCCACAGAACCCAATGGAAAACTTTTTCAGGATGCTACTAATAGCTACAAATTTTTCATTACAGTTGGTGACTTTAATGCATGGAATACAAACTGGTTTTGTCCTAAATTCAACAAAAAAGAAAATGTTTTACTTTATACTATTGAGAGAATGGGTCTATTTATAGTGAATAACAAGACACCAACATACAAGAGAACCAAGAATATTTTTGACCTATTCATATTTTCCAAAAACATGCTAGAATATTTTGAAAAATTTGAAGTACTTCCAGCCTCAATAAGTGACCACTTACCATTATCAGCCAGGTTCAAAAATATTTCAACTAATCCAAAAATTTTTGAAACAATTAATTGGCAAAAATTTGTGGAAGTCCTTAGATCTAAACCACCACCAAATAACGCTTTACTCTTCTCAAAAAGTATTGACACATCAGTTCAAAACTTAACAAACGATATTCAAGAAGCCTTAAAAATTGCAACTGATTGTTACCAAAAACACAACAATCCAGCACACAAAAAACTTTTTAACTATCTTGAACTTAATTTAAAATCGGAGTTAACTAAACATAGAAAACATGTCCTTGAAGACAAACTAATGTATTTGAAAGACTTCAATCAATCGGAATCGAAGCATTAGCAAG
The DNA here is from genome assembly GCA_006352455.1 of Brachionus sp. 'Tiscar'. Lineage (NCBI taxonomy): Eukaryota > Metazoa > Rotifera > Eurotatoria > Ploima > Brachionidae > Brachionus > Brachionus sp. 'Tiscar'. The sequence goes on along the minus strand of VANL01000082.1, from coordinate 72,657 downwards.
CACTTCTGAGCTTAAACATGGAAAATAATAGTAGTAAAAATTCATAAATCTAAAATATGATAACCATACAACCATTGATCCAGCCGAAATTTCAGAATTATTAGCATTTAATCTAGAAAAATTTTTTACTAATAGTCGAACATTGGTGAGACACGGCTCCTCTATCTTACTAATAGAAAGCTATTTGCATTTAACTAGAAATGAAATGATGAAAACGCTAAAAACAACTAATTCAAGAGCAGCAGCAGGTTTTGATCTAATATGCAATAAGGTATGTAAAAATCTCCCATTCCCAAAACTTTTTGAGATCCACAAGATATTCAACGCCTCTCACAATCATGGTCATATACCTCCAATTTGAAAAAAATCTAAAATTATCATGATTCTTAAAAAAATAAACCTCCAGACAGTTAAGACTCTTACAGGCCTATCTCTCTCCCCAGTTGCTTAGCCAAATGGCTTGAAAAAATTGTAAATCAAAAGATCCAACTGGGCAAGGAATTCAAAAATTCTACCAACCTGTCAGTCGGGCTTCAGAAAAGCCAAAAGCACCAAAAATCACATATTGAGATTAAATAGTACTCTAATTATGTGTACTCTAATTGTACACATATAATTAAGACATATTTTATTTTAATCATATTTCAGCCATGTGGGTTGAAAAGAAGGCTCTGTCATTCGGAACTGCCCTGGAAAAACTTTTCCTAAATTATTTTTTAAATAAAAAAATAAAAAAAAATTTATGTCTTTTTGTTGCGAACATCATTATTTTTCTGTTTTTCAATTAAATGTTAATTTTTTTTTAGAATATAAAATATATTAAAATAGTTTTTTTTCAATAATTAATAATAAGCAATTAGTTATGAATTTATTTTTATGATTTTATGTCTATGAATTTAAACCAAATTTTAATTTACATTAAAAGTTTAATTTAAAAAAAGGAATTATTTCAAATTTTAATTTTATTCAAAATGTGTAAAAAATTTATCTACAATAAAAATTTATTTTGATATAAAGGGCTCTGAGGCATAGTTTCTTACTTTTTCAGCTAATTCATTTTGATAGCCGTCTTTAAATTTTTCAAAATTGACGGGTAATGGTTTCGAATTCCCTTGACTAACAATCCAAGGATGACATAACACATCGATTGCTTTCCATCTCTTGCTTTTATCTACAACTAACAAGTGATTTATGAGATCTTTCGAAGCTAGATTTATTTTTAATCATTAATTGCACTGGAAAAAATTATTTGAAATTACATTCTGATATTCCTTCCCAATAAGGCATCAAATATTCGAATTCACCGGCTTGAATGTATTTGAATAATTCGTCTTGATTTCGATCCAAACTTCGAAACTAAAAACAAAGTCTTAAGATTTAAAGATAAAATTGAAATTATATGATTTGAAAATGGCATGTTAATTTTTAATCACTCCAATTTCTTCAAATACACGTAAAATAAATAAAGAATTGAGAATTTGCAAATAAACATATACATTTTTATACTAGTGGCACAATCAGAAATTTAGATGAAAAAAAAATAGTCTTAATTGCTATGAAAAGTTTAGAAAGGTGTCAAAAATTACAGGAGGAAAACCGCACAACAGAATGTAGGTAATAACACCACATGCCCACATATCCACTTCTAATCCATAACCGATTTCTGATAAAATCTCTGGTGCTACGTAAGTAGGTGTCCCACACACTGTGTATATTAAATCCTGAACTTCCATGGCCAGACCGAAATCAGCCAATTTAATACTAATTCGGTCATCTTTTTTTCTCATTACTAACAAGTTCTCCGGTTTAAGATCTCGATGAACAATATTTTTAGAATGCAAATAAAATAAAGCTTCGCAAATGTCTTGAATCATACTAGCCGAGTCTTTTTCATTAAATTTAACACTTTGGCTTATTGCATCAAATAAATCTCCTCCCTTGTACAATAAAATCGATAAAATTCAAAATTTTTTCAACACCTTTTTAATTTACTTTTACTAAATCAGTTATTAAATAAACTTCATCTTTAGTTTCAAATTCTTCATGTAATTTTACAATATTCGGATGATTGCATGACTTCATGATCCTAATTTCATTTTCAATCATTGTCTCCTTTCCCTATTATAATTCAAAAGATAAATGAAATATATTTTCAGATTTTTTTAAATATATTTACTCTCATTTTAGATTTATCAATTATTTTTATTGCAAACTCATGCTCTGTATTTTTCAGCCTAGCTTGTTTAACAACAGCAAAATTTCCATCTCCCAAGGTTTTCAAAATTTCGTATCTATCTAGAATGCGGTTAAAGTTTGTTATTTGCCTTTTAAGCTTAATCGGACTTTCTCTTTTTTTAACATGCTTTTTGTCTTCATCTTTGACTTCTTGATCTTTAGGTGAATTCAGTGGAGTCTTGGATTTTATTTGATTCCTTGGTGTATCTTGTTCTTTTATACTCATCACAGTTGGAGATTTTTTAACTTTTTCAGTCAAGTCTTGCTCTTTGGAAGCCTCCCGAATAACCCTAGGCCTAAATTTTATCTTTCGCTTGGGCTTTTTGTTTTCGATAGATTGACTAATTTCTGAATTATTTATAGGCGATAGTACATTTACTCGTTTCGAACTAGAGGAATTTGATGACGGAGATATTTTGTTTTGATTAGGATTATTTAGATTTTCTTTATTATTTAATTCTTTTTTCTTTCGTTCTATTTCAATTAATTTCAATCTTTCACGTTGACGCTGCATTTCCATATCAACTGCCAGATCCGAATCAACGACTTTCTTTTTTTCTTTACAGAGAAAGAAAAATTAGAGTTTAATTATTTAAAATTATTAGAATTTACTCTTGCGTCTTCCATTTTCATCAAATTCCACCACATAATTGCTCTTTTTTTCAACAGACACTTCTCCTTTAATTAAACAAATTAAAAAAATGTGCTAAATTATTTTTTTATTTTTGAAATAAAATCAATTTTTTTAGTGATAGAATTTTTTTTGAATAATCAAAATCAATTTAAAAAATTTATTGATAAATTCTTTATAGATAATTTCTTTTATAAATTAGATTGAATTTGTTTTCAAATAAAAAAAAGACAAAAATTAACTAGTAACATGATCAACATAATTTTCAAGTTATCTATGATGCAAAAAATATTGAGTAAATTTTTTTACTTTTATAAAAAAACACCTCTTAATTAAACACGATTTTTGTAGGAAAAAGGTTAATAAATCTAAAAATAATTAGTTTTCTAATTAAGTGTATGATCTATTTTAATTATACTAGGCAATCTTTTATATGAAATAAGTTTTTTTTTTTTTTAATTAGTTGATTTTTGCCTTTTAAAATAACTTAGAAAATGTTTATAATATTAGTTTTTCATAATAAATACATCGTACTTCAAAGGTAAATCAACTAATGTTCAATATAAGTTTATTTTTAAATAAATTTTTATTTTAGAAACTTACCGTCAGTGTTATGAGCAGCTTCTTTATGATCGTTTTTGTTCGAGTGATTATCTAAGCTTGAATGTCTAGGTTTCGCTCTTGATTTAGATCTTGACGATTCCCACTCTTTAAATAAAGATTGGGCATAGTCGGCGTTATCAGGAAATATCTCTTGTAATAAATCAACTATTAGGTAGCCTTTAAGTGGTTCTTTGCCTGATACTCCAATGAACATGTCGTCATCCCGAAAAAAATCTGAAATTCCTTGAACTCGTTTGCCTTTTAGAGTATATATCTTTCTAATTTTGTCATTTTTCCATTGTGGTAGACCAAAAGCATCTGATATATCGCAAACAAACTGCTCAAAACTATGCAAAGCCTTTCTATTAAGCAATATTGTTATTCTTTTTCTTGGCCTTTCGGTAGCTCGAATAATGGTTATAATTCTTGGTTTTAAAACAGTTTCTCCTGGACCAGTCACTGATGCATTTACTCGAAAATGATTTGCGTGTGTTTTTTTTGTTGGAAAATTAACTGAATTGCTCAATATGAATCCATTATTACCGAACTGTATTTGTTTGACTTTTGGTAAGTAATAATTTTGATTTGAATTGCTTAATTGATGTATCACTGGCAGTGGTTGAGATGAATGAAGATTCAAATTTGGCAGATCAGGATTTTTACTAACTAAAAAAAATTATATTAGCCTTCGGTCCAGTTAAAAAAATTTTCTTAATACTACCTGTTTGTACAGAAGGTATTTGAAATAATTTCGGTGTAAGGTACATTTTAAAAAAATTTCATTTTAATTAGAACTCAATTTTGCTAAGATGGAAAACATGAAAATCTAAATTTTTCTTTTCTGAAAAACGAAAATTCAAACTAAATAAGATTTGAGATTAGCTTTTTTTTTCAAATAAAAAGCATAAAAAGGTAATTAAATTTTTTTTTCTAAGCTCAAACTATTTTATTTTTGCAAAAATGAATTTCAAAGCCAATTTTTCCTTTCAATTTTATTAATTAAAATGAAACCTTTTTTATTCAAATTGAGCATACATAGTTTTGGCTACGGAATTTTGACGCTTTGTTTATTTTTTCGATAACGTTTAGATGTTTAAAATTAAATTTAAAAACTTTGTTCTAAATTTGTTATTGTATCTATTTATTAAAGCTATATTTAGACTAATGAATCTAGTTCCACTATTTAAAAAACTAAAAAGAAATTAAAAAAGCAAAAGTTCAGAATAAAGGTTTTTTATTTTTAATTAGGTTTATTTTTCTTAGGATCGAAACCCAGCAATTGACTAAATGATTAGTTTTTTTTTCATAAAAATTTTAAAATAAAAATGGAATTTCTTACCATCATGAAACAAAGTATCGCTAATACCTTTCTATTTATTTAAGATTTAAAACAACTTTTAATTTAAAATTTAAATTTTGCATGACTATTTCGAAAAAGAAAACATATTCTCACAGTGTTTACATAAATATTTGGCAGGGTTTATAAACATAAATTTAAAAAAAAGCAACAATTAAATGTAAACATCTCTACACCGAAAATTTTCAATAATATTCAAAAAAGCCAATAAATATTATACAAACCTGATTGCCATTGAACAGTTGGCAGTTCGCCGTATTTTGCATGTCTGAACGGCTCAAATGAAGCGCAAACATAACTTGAACCATCAATTAATTCATCAATATCATTTATTTCATGGCCTCCGATCGGCGTGTAAACGCGTCTTACTCCGTATGGCAAGTCAACACATTTGTTTAAGTGATTCATTAAATCTTTGAACGAATAGTAACGACTTGGGCTTATTGTGACCACTTTTCCGGCAAAATATTTATCACCATTTTTGAAAAATGTAACCTTTCTTGGTCTTTTGTCAACATTTTCTTTCAAATGCACAGTATCGTAATCTCGATAAGCATCAATATCATTCACCAAATTGTGGCTCTGATGTTTCATTGGCACCATATTAATGGTTTCCATTCTAATTATTCTAAAGAGTTTATTTAAACATTTTTTTAAATAAACAAAAATTTATTCTTAGTTATTTAAGGTTTATATTTTTCATAATGACAAATTTAATTGAAAACTTATTTTTAAAAATAAGATAAAGCATACAAGGAGTTAATTTTTTAAGTTTCAATTAGTTAAAATGAATTTTTATCTGTTAAGAGCAAAGAAATAACAACACTAAAAAAACTTGAATTTTCATAATAAAATTCATTTTTATTGCAAAACTAAACTTAGCGCTATTTCTGAATTTATTATTTCTTGAAACCTTGTCAACAATTCTAAAAACAGGTCTCTATACTGAATTAATTAAAAATATTGTCAATGTATCCGGGAAGACCTGAGCACGCACAACTTAAATTTATGCTTTATTTTATTTTAATTTATACCGATTCAATTCTTTCATAGGTATTCTAGAATCAAAATTTTCAAAAGCATTAAAACAAATAAAAAGCATATTCTTTACCAAGCGACTTATCTGTTATTAGAATTAATAAATTAGCTTAGTTTGTAATATTAAAAGCTTGTATAAATATGATTCAAAACAATTAATGAAAAACCAAACAAAATATTACAATTTTGGCTTTCAAATAATTTTAAAAATCAAAACTTTAAAGCCTTAATTCCGAAAACTTTTTTTCTAATAAATAATTAAAATAAAAGGCTTTTGAATGGCTTATTCCATAAGACAAATAACCAATTTAAAAATAAAAGTGCTGCAAAGAATCACTTAAATTTCTTTTAACACAAATCCTAACTGTATATCGAAGCTTTGTCAAAATTTGAAATAATGCGCTAATTTGTTCTGGTTAAAAAGTAATTTAAAAAAAAAAACCTTCTAAATGCCCAAATAATTAACTTAAAGTGAAAACATTTTATTTCTAATTTTAATTGGAACTTAAATTTATTGATTTTAAAAAGCAAGTATTTCTCAAATTTGAATTGCAAAAAAACAAATATTGATATTTCTCTTTAGGCAAAATAAATTTTAAAAAATCTATATTTTTCTTTGAAAAACGATACTCAAAACTCAAATTTAAATCAAGATATCTAGCAATATATGGTCTCATTTTTGGATATAAATATAATATAATTATGCTTGATTATAATAAACATTTTCGAAAAACATACAATTATCACCAACACATACTCATTGAAATACTAAAAAGCATGCTGATTTTTTTCTTAATAAGTTAATGTTAATTATTAAAAACAAAAAAATCAATTCAAAACAATATCTAATTATTAATACTATAAAAATTAAATTAAATTAAATTCATTCTATTAGATTTTAAACAAGGAACTACGAAAATGATGTATTATAGCAAATGTATGAAAAATAAAATTTAGAAAAAAAATTTTTAATTTTCACAAATAATTTCACAAATAGCCCTATTTAAAAAAATTATACTTATTACATAAATACATAGAAAAATCTATAATATCGAATTTAGAAAATTAACCTAATATTTGAGCATAATTCTTTCTGATTAGGTAATTTTGAGTTACCATGAAACGAAATCAAAAGAGTTTTTTTTTTCAACATTTATTTTTGATTGCTAACAATTTGTTGATGTTTTGTTGAATTAAGTTCAAATAAAAACTATTTATTTAATGCAACTTTGCTTCCAAATTTTAAGAATTTTTTCTTAAGAAATTAACCGAAATCGTATAACTTTACCATATTTAATCTAATCGCGTTAAGAAATAAAATTAATCAGTTTAAATATTTGCATTTTTACTTGTCCCATTTTTATTTAACTGGACGATTTCTTGAATCTAATTAAGTTTTTTCTAAAAAAACCAAAATTTGAAAAACCTTAAAACTAATAGTCAGCTAAGTAGCAAGATCGTGATTCAAAATCATATGCTTGAGAAAATTAGATTTTAAGTTATTTTGTAAACCACTTTAATTCGTTGCTAACTTTTTAATATATATTGGCGATCGATTTCCTCAATTTAATTCTGTCTGGAGAATAAAGCTTTAGAAAATTGTTTAATATTTTCTATATATTATATATTATACGGCTATGAATTGATTCAATTCTAACACCAAATCTGTAAACTTTGATTTTTTTCGAATATTTTTTAGATTTTTTGTTAGGCTATGTTTTTTTTTTTAAAAAGAAAGAAAACCTGCAAGTAAAGATGAATGTCTATACATAAAATTGCTTTTAATACTTAGACTTTTCAATATTTGCAAAAACCTTATCATTTTTCGATTTATTAAAAGTGCTTTATTAAATCAAAATGAAACGAGCTCATTTAACTTCAGCTATTCTAAACATTATTTAAATAAACGAATAAAATTTTTCAAATTTTTAGATGATCAAATCGGAAAGTTATATAAATTGCAAAATGAATTTATTATATTAATTTTGAGATTTAAAACCGAAATTTAGTAATGGATTTAGTCAGTTCATCAGCAAATGGCGATCAAATATTTAAAAAATATAAATTAGAAATTAGAAACTTGAAAGAACTTTTGATAAAGCAACAGAATTTATTGAACAAAATGAACGATGAAAATATGCAGTTAAATCAGAAACTGAACTCTTTCAATAATTCATCAACAGTTAGTTGTCAATCCAATTTAAACATTAGAGAGTAAAGCAATGTTTTATAAAATATTTTCTTCTAAATTTTCTCAAGGCTTTTAGATCAAAATAAGAGCCTAAAAGAACAGCTTCTATTATCACAATATTATGGATCGAAATTACTCAAAGAATTAAACGAAACCAAAGAAAAACTAAAAAGGATAAAAAAAATTGATTATGATAAATGATTAGTAATCTGGACCATTTAAGTTAAATAAATAGTTAAATAAAAAAATTTTAAAAAATTTATGGTTCTTTTTAGTGCTGACAAATGGAGTCTAAAAGCTGTTTATGCAAAAATAAAATTCATTGAATAGGCAAAATATAATCAAAATTAATCAAAAAGGAATAAAAATATTTTTGTGTCAGTATTCCAGTAATAAAAGAATATTTATTCACTTCAAATAAGAAACCGCCACTCCTTTTACAAACACTAGTTTTTGTTTTATATTTTAATTTCATTCTATCTTCTATTTTATATTTTAAATTAAAAGATTCAATTTTTTAAATAATAAATCTGATATTTTAGTTTGACTGGAATTATAGAGAATATTAGACTAGAAGTGCTTAAAATTGGCATATAAAAAGATTTATAGTACTAAAATTTAATCAATTTTTTATAAATAAAGCGTTTTTATATTTAAATTAGCTAATTTTTAAGACAAAAATATAAATAGCTCAAATTTATTTGATTATTATTCGAATTAATTGAGATTTTTTTTAATAAGCATAATTTATAATTCAAATTAAAAGTTTTTTTATTAAATTTGTTAAAATCTTAACAGATTTTTCCCTTTGAAATTTTGGAAGAAAAATATTTTGATAATCAAAAATGACTGGCCTTTAAAAATTACAACTTTAATTACTTCAAATATCAAATATAAAATTACAATACCCAGCTAAAATTGAATGCTATAAACAAAATATCTTATATTAAATTGCAAAAATAAACTCTATTAAAGTTTAAGTAAGTGTTATAACAATTAGTTCTAATTTAAAAAATTGATTTTTCGAATATCAGAACATAAGATATAATTCTGCAATTAAATTTATATTTAAATGTAAATTTTCTAATTCTTAAACAATTATAAATTAATCAAAAGTTTTAGAACAGAAAATTGAATTCATTAATTTCCGTCCTAATTTTTAGCCTATAATTTCTTCCGGCTATACTGGTTCTTTATCTCTTTTATCAAAAAAATTTGTTTCAATCAACTTTTAGATATCAAAAATGGAAAAATTTTATTTTTATTCCAAAAAGAAAATATATCTTAATCAATTATATTTTTTTAAGCAATGTTATAGAAATTTCAGTAAATTTTATTTTGAACTCAGAATATATAGTTTAGTCTCTGAATTATCTAATTGATAAATTTTTATTTATAAAATTTTAATTTTTATTCTGATCATTTACCTAGTAAAATAAGTTTTCACTTAAAAATAATAATTTTTAAACAATTGATGAAAAAATTTTTAATCTAAAGTTAGAAAGATATTTTAGCTGAATTTTAGTCATAAATTTTCCCTTTATTGAAGTTATTCCTGATTAGTTTGTGTAAAAATACAAGCTATTAAATTATTTTCTAAATAAGCTTTTATTTAAGTTTCTCATCATTTATGTTTTTCTTTTTAAGATTACTAGAGGGTATTGAAAAATAAAACAATCAACTTTAAATGAAAAATTAGAAAAGACAGCCAAAAATCGATTTCAATTTTTCTGTATTTATTTTTCAACTTGCTCTCTTATCAATTTATATTTAAAATTATTCTCGTCGATCTTGTTTATATAATCGACAATAATCAAAATAAAATGATGGCTTAATTTGTTATAAAAATAATTTAAATTCACTATCAATTATTCATTATCATCCTTCTGTTTATTTATGATCATGCAAATTCTTATATTTAAGACGAATTTCTTTTGCTTATTAAGTAAAAAATTATCAGATTTTTCTGGATCAAAAAATAAGTTTTTAGCCGCTAAAAAAATTTGTTAGCTTTCTAGGATTAGGCGCCTTTCTAAGTGAGGAATTAAACTAAGCGTTAAAATAAAACAAATTAGAAAAATATGACTCAAAGCAATTAGTTTTGATAATTTGAGTTTAAGAAGCCTGCTTTCAAATCATTTAGAGAATATTTTATTTATTTATTTCAAAAAACACCACTTGGATGATGAAAGAAAAAATAAAATCAAATTAAAAAAAAAGGTTAAATAAGAAAAAGTTAATTAATATATATAAAAAATAAAAGTATTTTGATAACTTAATTACTTTTAAGGTTAGTTTAGTTAAAGAAGTTATTTGTAAAATGAGTTGTCTAATGGACAGATTTCATTTATTTTATATTTATTTATTGTCATATGAAAGAATGAAAAATTTTTAGACAAAAAAATTTAGGTTCTAGCCAAGTGAATTCTAACAGGATTGAAGATTGATTTTAAAAAAATTAGAAACGAAAACTTACTAATTAAGAACAAAAAGATAACGGATAAGTTTTGAAAAATTTCATTTAAAAATTAAAAATTTTTGTAACATTTCAAGATTATATTTTTAAACTATTAAATATTGCGCATTTAAATGTTCTCATTGAATTTTTAAAATAAAATTTTTCAAAATTTTAGTTGGCTTTTTTGTTCTTAATTAGTAAGTGTTAAATAAATAATTAGATTAAATTTTTATTTATTTTTATTAAAGTATTATTTTTATCATGAAAATTTTTTTCAAAATATGTCGCAACGGGCCCCATCAAATTTACATCAAAGATAATCATCAAAATTAGATAAAGCTAGTTTGTTATGTTTCAAATTTAATTTAATTTTTTATTTTTCAAAGAAAATAGGTTTTTTTAAGTACTAGATTTTAAAAATCTTAATTCAGGAAGAATTTTTCTTTTAAAATTAAAAATACTGATAAAAGATCTTTTGTATTTAAATAGCTACATATTTCAAAATGTTTTCTAAAGACTCAAAAAACAATTCAAATATAAAAAATATATTTTCAAAATTATTGAATTATACATTCAAATTTTAGGTTTAAAATGACGTATGAGGCACAAATTAGGTTTGCTGATTCAAAAAAGTCTTCAAAGATACCAATCTCGGGTTCGAGTCAGTCAAGCATATCAAGTACCATTAACAGCAGAAGCTTATCTACTAATCACTTAAACTGTAAAAAAAATTTGAACAACGAAATAACCAGTGATGAAGAAAAATCCTCAAGTTTTGATTTTAATAAAAATTTAAATTCAAAATTTGATTTATTGAATTCAAAAAATTTAATTTACGATCCGCTGTATCATAGCATACCGATTTTTATTCAAAAACAGAACAATGAACGAAAATATAAGCGACTATCAAATTTAAAAAATTCAAAATTTAAATCGGAAAGAGTAACATTTGGTAATGTAAGTTACTTAAGTCATCCATATGTCAATCCTTATAGACCACAATCTACTCCTTGCACCGAGTATATTTTCGTACAAAAACCTGACAGTTTAGCTGCCAATCACCGTAATTTAAGCGATTATAACTTAAAAAATTTATCTGAGACTGATACCGATGACTATCTGAGTCATTACAATCACTCGCATCATCAACGACTCAAACGATCATTGAAAACCTTGAACCCAAGAGAGACTACATTCTATCAAACAAACCGGCTATCTGAATTTACTCCTTGCGAATTGGGTCTAAATGTATGCAACACAAGCTCATTTATTAACAGTCCTATTCATTTGCTAACGAATTATCAAAAAACTTTGAAAAAAGAAGCACAAAATTTACCAAGTAGTGAGCCAGCACCAGATTATGAACCACTTGATCTAAATTTTTCATCCAAATATTTTATCAGTTTGGCTCTCCTGTCTTTATTAGTTTTTACTATGCTTAATTTTTATGAAATAATGACAAACCTATTTAAAGTTAATTTAACCGGCATCATTATTAAAAAACTCTCTTCCGGATTAATTGGCTCATTAGTTTTAGTGTGGTATGCGATCGAGAATAGAAAGTTGTGCAAAAATTTTGACATTTATAAAAAATATTATAATGTATTTGTGTCGAAAAAAATTGACACCAAAGAAGAAGAGACGAATCTTTTAAAAGAATCGGAAAATTCTGATTCATCATTTAATCAAAGAGATACTTTAATTGTGCGAAGTTCTTCGCAATTGAACCAAATTCATAACTTTGAATATTTAAATCTAAACACTGCAAATACAAAAAAAAATAGGCGCAAAAACGAAATTTTAATCTACAATCCAAAAATAAGATTTAGGTTTTGCTCATTTTTATTTGGTATTTTAGTCATAAATTTGACAGTCTTAATTTCTTTCATTTATTCTTATTTATCGTATATAGGTGAAAATAAAAATGTCATGGTCAATGAGGTGATTTTTGAAAGTGTTTTTAGTAGTTTAGGGTCATTGGGTTTTGTATTTTTTATTTATAATTTATTAATTAATCTATTAGAGATGAGTTATAAAAATGACAATTCATGCAACAATGGCATTATTGTATGTCAAATAGAAGATTATGATAGAAATGATCATCTGTGGAGTCTTTTTCAAAGGCAGCATCACCAAACTGTAAAGAAAATGGAAAAAATTGCTCTTAAATTTCTGATTGTCATAAAATTTTCATTTGTATTTGTTTCAGCTATTGTGTACTATCTGGATGTTATGACTGTTAAAAATTCGCTTAATAAAATTTTGAACAACATTTGTATTGACTCTCTTCGAAATGATCAAATTTTGATTTGTCCAGTATTTCTTGCGAAAAATAAACTTTTCGACTGGCTTAGTGAGTTAGATCGGCGAAAAATTTATCTATACCTAATAGCAAAAAAGTTTGGTAACCATTACCATTTTGGAACTAATAAAACATTAATCGAAGAAACTTCAAAATCATACACTCCTTTAGGAGACTTTTATCTAATGCTTATTAGTTTAAGTATTCTAATTTTATTTATAAGTATTTCAATTGGTTGTGCCTGTATAAAAAATGACAAAATGTACTCAAAACAAGATTTATTTATTGGAGAAAATGCTTCATATTCAGCCAGACCGAACGTATTTTCAACCAAAGGAACAATTTATATTCTCCATTTGTCAATATTATCTGTTTTATATCAAGGATTTGTTAATACATTGTTATTTGGCGAGCTTAACAAAGTAATTTAGTAAAGAAAATATTTTTAAGAATTTATTGAAATTGTATGTTTTTTAGTGGTTTGTTGGATGTATAAATGGATCCGAGCATTTAACAAATATATTACTTTTTTATGGATTAGCGTCATTCACTAGTACTTTGGTCCTTTCAATGTTCATAATTTTTTGTAATCTTCGACGAAAGCTGCTCTTCTTCCTTGCTTTTGTTCAACAAATTACAATTTTAATTATGCTTTTTTATTGGGATCCAGCCAAAATAAGTGATTTTAACTCGCCACATATTGACTACTTATTTTTCGGTTGTTTTGCACTTTGTCAAAATTTATGGCTAACTTTTAATTTAAGTAAAAACTCAACAGTTTTATTTAACTCATTTAAATTCTTTTTTATTTGTAGAAAATTTGCTGAAAAAATCAACTGACTTGGAAAAATCTCCCATTATTGTTCTCACATATGGATTAGCTGCTTATAATTTTGGATGCTTTGGTGGATATGCAATTAGTTTTGCGTTCTGTTTTCCGATCAAACTTTATATGAGCATATTTTTCCTGATAGTCGTTAGTGTTGTTTATTTTCTCACAGAAATTTATTTTAATAAGAGTAAAATTAATAAAACCTAAATTACAATTGCAAAAATTGTTGTATTATTTTAAAATAAAGTTTTTTTAATTAAATTTTTTTGCAAAAAATTACCGAAAAACAAGAAAAAAATGCAAAATTTGAACCCAAATCTAAAAAATTCGTTTTTATCAACGAAAAGAAGAATTTTTTCTACAGATAAAAATAAATTTTTAACTTTTTCTTAACTAAATGTTAGATTAGTTTTAAATGTAGTAATTACATGTTAAGCTAGAATTGCTTGATTGTGTATTCAGTAATTTTCACAAACTGATTTGGCAAAAATTTTGTAATAATCCACCATGATCCTCATTTTTAACAAATGAATACCTTACTTTTGTTTTCAAAATGATAAAATACACGAGTGCAATTCAAATGGGTATAAAAAGCATTGTTTCGTTTAGTTAATAAACCAGAAAAAGCTAAATTCTTTCTTAGCCTAAATCCATTTAGATCGTATCTATTAACATGCTTGTATACAAGGATATCATCAGCGGTAAAAAAATTTAAAATTTTCAATTTTTTATTTTTTTTAAATCAAATTTCTCAGGCGACGAATTATTCAGTGATTCTTACCCAATTCAATTAATTGACGATTTGTACTATGAAGTAGAAGGAAAAAATGTATCATACTCAAATGATATCGATGATGCCCTAATTGGAGGCAACAAAGCCGCTGAAGGAGGTGAGGAAGACGAATCTGTGGAATCATCAGCCGTAACTGGCATTAATGTAGTCATCAACGGAAAATTGGTTGAAACTGGCTTCGACAAAGCCACCTTCAAAGATTGGTTGAAAACTTATATGAAAAAGTAAAGCTATTTTAAATTTTCATAAAGGTATGAAGTGATGAGCATCAGTAAATCCATTCTATGATTTTGCCCAGTGAAACTATTCACTCTTTTCAAGAGAAGAATTATTTTTTCTTCTCAATTCACGGTTCTCGTGAGTTTAAGAAAGAAACTTTTTTCTTTTCTTGAAAGCTCTACAGAGTCGAGTTGTAGTAATTGGGTAACAAGATCAAAAACTGTTCTGAAACATACTTTACTTAATCAAATTATCAAAAATATTATTTAACTTTCTGACAATTTAGACTGAGTGAGGTTGTATCCAAAAACAGTCCAGACCGATTGGATAAATTCAAAAGTGGAATGCAAAAATTTGCTGCTCAAGTTCTTAAAAACTTCGATGAATACAGATTCTACACCGGTGAAAAAATGGACCCTGATGGTATGGTCATCTTGCAGGGTTATCGTGAAGATCAAATCACTCCATATTTTGTGTTCTTCAAAGATGGATTAGAGGAAGAAAAATTTTAGATTTTTTAATATTTTATTATTGTTTGCTGGTAAATTTGTTTATCTTCATATTTATAGTCTATTTTAATAAAATTTTAAAAAGTCAACAAAATTAATAAAAATATATGAATTTCTAAGAAATTTTAACAAATTAATATTTTTCAAAGAACTCATCTCCTTTACCAGTACCTATTAGAACAATGGCTCCGTTCTGACACAGAGGTTACTGTATCAATTTGACAATCTGCACAGCAATTATTACCCAGTCAAAACCGATTCCGATTTTTCTAATGAAAGGCATTAAAAGCATTCACTTTCTATTACAGAGACATTAATAAGATTTATTCTCCTTAAGTCGAAACCAAAGACTCCCTGCTTGTGTAGCTGATAACTTTCATGAATTTTAAATGAAAGTAATCATATAAATTGTGTTCTCTTAAAAAGAAAGTTCTGAACTGAACATTTCACTTTTAAAATTTATGTTTATGTTTGTATTTTCTTTAATTTGAACTGTTTAATTTTTTAATTAAAAGAATTTTTTTTAGAAAATTAAACACTTTCTTTGCCACTTGATTTACAGAAAATAACCCGAGTCTGGAAAAATCCCATTTGGATGCCAATAATTTTCAACGAGGGATTTATAAATGATATTTTAAAATTTTTTCAGCAACATTTATCGTTCGATTTCTTTAATTGAATAATTTAATTTTTTTTTTTAATTTAATAAAATAAACAAAATAAAAGAAAATAGGTAAAAAAAATCATGATTCATTTTACCACTAAACTAATCAAACATATTTCACTCAAATCTAGCAGAAAAATTAAACTTAGAAAAACTTTTATTATGTTAACTTAACAAAAATCAAAAATCATACGGAATGATTCCGTATTGATTTTTCATTTAATTTATTGACAAAATCCAATATATATTCAAAATATTCAAATTCAAATTTTAAAAATTTTAAATTTGAATAAAAATAAATTTATTCATACTAAATTCTTTAAATGTTAAGATCTATCATGTAATTTTATAAAATGTATTTGTTAAATATTTCAAACTTTTTTTTTAAAATTAGTTTTTTTATATTCTCTGATAAAATAAAAACAAAAAAGTATAAAAAACTTGAAATCAATAATACTAGTTCTAAACAAAAACTAGTATTTTCTAAATTTTCAATAAAACAAGTCAAATAAAAAGTCTATACTTTTTTATTTTAAATTTCCACGCTATACTTGCAATAAATGAAATTTAGAATAAATTCAAACTTAGGCGCATGTATTTTTTTTTAATTTAAGAATTAGTAAATATTGAAAATATGGGCGATTATATAGTTCACCGGGCAAGGTTTTTTGATTACCAGCCGAAAGCAATTCAAAGTATGAACTATGACGAGGCGATGAAAAAACTTGCAATTTCAAGATCTGATAGTACGATTGAAATATGGTGTACTAAAAACGAGTTTCTTGAATCTATTATCTATCCAACTACTGACCGTCAAGTAGAAAGTCTGTTATGGTGCCGTTCGCAATTATTTTCATCTGGCCTTGACGGCTTTATTGTTCTATATGATTTAGCTCGTCTAACTGCAAAAAAACTCGTACCTTCTATTGGAGGAGCTATTTGGTGCATGAATAAAAACAAATCGGAAACTAAAATTGTTGTTGGAACTGAAGATGGATATGTTGTAATGTACGAGGTTCAGATTGATGGTATTTTGTTCGAAAAATCATTTAATAAATTAGACTGTAAAAATTTTAGAAATTCTTTTTATGTTAATTTCAAATTTTAACGATTAGCACGAATTCTGTCGATAGCATGGCACAAAGATGAAGAAATTTTAATTACAGGTGGAATAGATAATATTCGTATTTGGGACGCAAACAGTGGTCAAGTACTGCAAAGACTTTCTCTGGGTCGAATAGATAAAAACAAAGAAACCTTAGTATGGTGTCTCACTATAACAAGGTATTTTTATTAACATCTTATATTTTAAGAATACTATTTAAAATATGGTTTCTTGTTAATAATTCGTAAATCGTTTTTGTTTTTAGCGATTTTCAGATAATAAGTGGTGATTCAAGAGGAAAAATTAGTATATGGAATTCAGAACATGGTAATCTAATAAAGAGCTTCCAAACTCATTCAGTAGATGTCCTATGCTTGTGCATTGATGAGGTATCAATATTTTTGTTTAATTAAGTTCAAATAATTGTGCACAGTAAAAAAAAAATTCTCTAAGGTCAGAGAGAATTTAAGTCAAATATTCAAATTAATATTTTTTATATATTCTATATTAATATGTTCAATATTTTTTTTCAAATTTTAATTTTCGAATGAGTGGTCAAAAAACGGTTGTCCGTAATTTCAAAGATAAAACTTGTGATCTTATTAAGAAACAATTATGATTTAGCAGCTTTTCTGGAATTTTTTTTAGTTTTCAAAAAACAATAAGCTCTTATTTTTTTCATGTCATAGACTCATGAATGGTCCATTCTCTGAGATAATCACGTTCTCAGTGATAATGAAGATTCGTAAGCTAGTTCTTTAATAATTATTTGAAATTAATCTTGATTAAAATGAACTAAAATATCTTATTTAAAGAGTTATGATGAAAAAAAATCTTAAAAATTGTGAGGGCTTTTGTTAAAAAATTGAAATATTGAAATTATGATCATTTTTTTATATATCTTATGATTTTGCAAAATAATAGCACATAGTAAATGGAGTCTAAGATTTAAAAAGTCTTTGGAAAATTTGGATTGAATTATTTGAGCTATTTCAATCTTTTTTAAAAATATAATGTATGCACTTTTTCTTAGAATAAGATATTACTATATCTACTATAAATGAACACTAAAAAGTATATCATTCAAAAGTAAAAAGTCTGTGCTAATTTAATACACAATATTTTTTAGCTATGCAAGATCAGTTTAAGTCCATTTAGTTTCATCATGTTCTTTTATTTTTCTTGTTGGCTGTTTAAATGTCTTCAGTATTTTTTTACAATAAAAATTCCTCAGAACCATGTTTTCTTTTCAATGAATCTTTGAATGCATGCAGAAATGTCTGGTCGCATAATTAATACACACCTTGATTGTATAAGATAATCAAATGTAGTCAATTAAAATCTCGAAATGTTAGAATAGGTTTAAATTTGATTTTTATAATAAGTTTATAAGGATAACATATTTGCTCGAATTTAACGACATGTCGATAAATAATCTTTTTAATGGTATAAGACCCTGTCGTTAATTAATACCCAGAAATAATGAAATGTCGTTAGAATTGAGCAATTAAACTTTCTTAAAACAAAACCCACTAATAAGCTGCATTATTCGGTTTTCTAGCTACCATATTCTCTTATTTGCAGTCTCATAACCGAAAAGCAATTTTAACGCAGACTATAAATGCAATTACGCTTATACCGTTAACGGCATTTAAATAATTGGAATAAAAAAAAATAGAAAAATACTATTCTATTATTATCCGATTTTAATTCCGATTCTAAAATTACTGTTTATTGTCTGCATCAATGTTTATGATCTAACCTAGGTTTATGGAATGATCTACGGTCTAATCAGGAAAAGGAACGTACAAACAACTTTTAATGATAGCTTCCGAAAGAACTGAATTTTCGAAAAATAATGTTTTTACTCACTTATGTCTATTGTTACTCACTTATCACTATGTTTATTTGAATCTATTATAATTATATGCTATTGATTTAAAATATTCAATTATAAAATCAAAATTTAAGAAAGGTTTACATAAAAATTAAAAAAAAAAAATCAAAGCCTAATTTTTTCCTAATAATTTACATACAATTTAATTAAAATTAATAAAAATTTAGAGTGAAAAACATGTTTATTGCAGTGGAATAGATCCGTCAATAGTTCAACTTGATTTGGTATCAACTTCTCAAGAAGAAAATTACAAATCGTGGGTAAAATCGAATATTTATTACCATCATACTCATGATGTGCGATCAATTTTGATAGCCGACAAGCAATTAATTTCAGCTGGAGTAGATACAAAAGTTGTTTTCAAGTCACTTGAGAAAAAAAATTCACTAAAAAACCGAAAATATAATTCAATGCCTCAAAAATCTTTGGTTCACACACATGATGATTATGTTCTAATTCAGCATGATAAACATTTGGAATTATGGAAGCTAGGTCAATCTGGTGACGATTTAAACTTAGATGACAAAAAAGATGGAGATTATTTATCCATTTTGAGGTCACCAAAAAAATTCTTACATCTGAATTCTAAAAATGATTTAAATATTGTCTGCTCGTCGATCGGAGCACTTCCTGATAAGGAAAGCTCACAAAATATTTGGATTTCCTATTCGGATTTAAATGCTATTCATATTTATAAAATAGAAATTAGTTCTAAACAAGTGTTGGAACCTAAAGTTAAAGTAATTAAAGTAAAATCACTTCCGCTAGCGTGTGGAAATCGGCCAGCAGTCATAATGAATTTCTGTTACTCGGCCTCTTCTAGCCAATTAAGACTGAATTATTTGACAAACAAGTCATGTCTTCAAAGCTTGTATTTGCTAAATGATGAACTTGGATTTGCCCTCGATTCTACAATACAATGTATTCCGCAAGATTTGCTTCTAACCGACAATCGGGTGCATTTAGTGGATTTTAAAGATGACTATGTAGCCACAGCCGATACTGATACTAACATTGTAATTTGGTCGTTGAAGACACAGAGTCAACTATGTTCTTTACCAAAATATGACAGTCTTGCAACAAGTTTAAAATTTCATCCAAAAAAAAATATTTTACTAGTGTGCTACGCTAATCGAAAAATAGTCGAATACGACTTTGAACTGAATGAATATACAGACTGGAGCCGAGAATCAAATAAAAAGTGGCCAAAACAATGGCTGAAAGCAAATAACAAAATTTTTAGTTGCTTCTATGATAGCCGAGATGACCAAAAAATAATATTGCATGATGAACAGTATTTGACAATAATAAATAAAAATGAAACAATGCCAGATTTTAACGAAAAAATTTTCCAACCCAAATATTCAATCAAAAGCAAATGCCAAAATGGTCAAACTGAAAAGCAGGCGATTCATATTTCAGATAAATATAGAGTATTTATTTTTTAATATTTTTATTTATTTAATACTCAATTCAATTAATTTATTAAGTACATTGTCCATTTGAGTGAGCCATTACCAGGCCAAATGTTGATTGTTGAAGTAACACCTTTGAGTGTTTCTGAACGACTTCCGCCATCATTAAAACAGAAAAAATTTGGAACATAAAATTAATTTTTTTTGATTAATTAAAAATAAACTAAAAAATTAAATTATTTTTTCTAAATCTTAGATTGCTGTGTATCTGTTATTTTTAACAAATTAGAAGTCAATTTTATTTTTCTTTATTCATTAACTAACTAATTTTAATTTAAGCTTTTATTCTGAAAAAAAATTAAAATTGATTTTTTATGATTAAGTGAAAATTTAAAATTTTTAAATAATAATTTATGCTTAGCTTTTTCAATAATAGCAATGAGTTATATTATAAACTTGGTCAGTTGGCCTGTCTATTTCACTTCTAATACCAGAATTTCTTCTCGTTCTACCAGAAAAGTACTTGAAAACAGGACCCGACTTATCTTCATCACATTGAAGGCAGTTATTTAATGATCCATCTGGTTTTGTGTTTGGTTCATTCAATATCCAGGCCGTTATACATACACTAAAGCAGTGTTTTCTCGTGTTTTTGGTGTTGAATAGCCAAATTTGGGCACATTGATCGGTAAATCCAATCTCTTTTAGGCATTTCAGACCGCTTTCATCAGAGAGTATAGCAATAAGTCCACATTTTCTAGCGGGCTCTGTTAAATTTTCTGACAAATAGATAGCAAGATCATTTAAGCTTGAACAAGCACCACAACGTCCTTGATGTGTGACTATATAACCATTCTTGATTGCTAAAGAAGCTGATTCAAAGTTTTTGATATCGTATTTTACTCGATCATTGTCTCCATACTTAATTGCACAAACAATTTCTTTATTCAAAAGAGTATTGTTGATTTCTTTATATGATTGTTCTGTTTGGTTTAAATAAGGATCGTTCGGAAAGTATGGATATTGATTTGTCAAAATTTTTGTTCTAAACAACTTGACTGCTTCATTTTTATCTTTTGAACAGTTCCATGCTGATGAACATGTGTTCTCTAAAAATAAAAGGATACCCAGTAGCATCAATTTTATCATTTTAAATTTGATAAATATATCGTATGATGAAATTTATGAAAATGTTAAATAGATAATATAAAAGACTATAATCAAATTTTTATCTCTAATTTTTGATAAGAGAATTTTTGATCAAACAGCTATAATCAAAGTAAAAATAAAATTTGGTATTCCAAATAAATAAATCCGTGATAGTATAGTGGTGAGTATCCCCGCCTGTCACGCGGGAGACCGGGGTTCAATTCCCCGTCACGGAGTATTTTTTATTATTTAAATAACGGTCATTTATTTCAAATTAATAACGCAAATTGGCTTTTTTTGTACACATAGAATTAAATTAAATTATTAGGGGTTAGGGACTCATTTTTTAAATTAAAGTTTGTATTAAATCATTAATGAAAATTAGAATCATGAAAATCAATTTTATAATAAGAGAATTTTTTCAATTATAATCATATAATTTAAATTATTAGATAAATTAAAATTGTTTTTATTATAGAATCAAGCAAACTAGATTTTCATTTTTGTTTGAAACTATAGAGACAATAACATTTCGATTAAATATTCAAAAAAGAATCAAATATCACCTAAATATTTATTTAGGAAAAATTAGGCTTTTGATAAAGAATAAGAAAAAAAAACATCATTTTGATCATTAATAAGATAAATTTTTTTTTTACAAATTTAAAATGAGATGGATATACTATTGTTACAATAAAGATCAATTTAAAAAAGGTCTGAATAGAAACTTTACTTAAACCGTATTCCAAATTGAAATTTAAATTTTAAAATAAAATTAATAAAACTCTTGTATTGATTTTTTTGAATAAATTATTATTAATTGTTTAATAAAAAAAAATGAAAAAGGCAGTATGAAATTATTATATTTGAAGGAAATATGAAAATCGATTGATGTTTTCATGAATAATGTAACAAGTAAATAATTTATCCGGCACAAAATCTTTTTTTTTTAATACTATGAAATAAATTTATCCAAATGTTATTTCAATTTGAAAAATATTTCGCAAGAAATTTAAAATTTTTTTCAAAAATAATAAATAATCAATTAATTAAGTTTTCAATATTGTATTCTTGATTATTATTGAATAATTGAAGTATTTTAATTTATAAGAAGTAAATTCAAGGTTAGTCTTGATAAATTTAGTTTTCTAATTTTGGTAATTTGCATTCACCAGATTCAAGAGTATTTTCGTCAAAATGTTTAACTCATATCGATCCCAAAATAAAATTAGTTTAGTTCGTTCTAAGTATAGCGAAAATAAACATATTCTAAGATTAAATATAAAGAATCAAAATTAAAATACTTTCCACATCAAAAATTCAATATTTGAGTAAAATTTGAAAAGTTAGTATTCAAAAGTACACTTATTTATCGTTGTTCAACTAAATATTAAGCCAAAGTTTTATTCCTCCTGACTTTAAAAAATTCTTTTTGTTTGAATAATTATAAGAATATATTTGCATAAAATGTATTAGAAATTAATTTAAAATTGATTGTTGATAAGCTTTTTTAAATATTTAAACTTTTGTAATTCAATTTTTGACCGAAAAGTTATGTAGATTTTTTCTATTCTAAAATGACCAGAACAAGTTTAAATTGTCTTGTAAAATTAGTTTTCAGGACATTAATAATTTTATGAATTCCGGATTTTTGCTGAGTAAATCAATAATTATAATTTTCTATCAAATAAACTAAAAGGTTTAATTAGCGTTTATCAGTTACAGCCAGAGAAGTTCGGCCATTATCGTATTTATCAGTTTTTCTTTTTAAGTAAAAGCCTGTTTAAAGTTTTGAAAAAAAAGGTCATCATTTACAAATTAAAGTGAGTAAAATAAATCCAAAATTATCAATTTTAAAAAAAATGCCGCTTAGTTTGGTAAATTATTAACCAATTTCCTATGTTAGATTTTTGAATTTGAAATAAATTATGAAATATCGTGTTTATGGCATCAATATTCTTGGATTAATTAGAAATGATTAAACTAAATGATTATGATGAGAAGAAGCTTGTTTATTGAAAAAAATCGATTTTTATTGCTAGGAGAATTACACTTAAAATATTAAAATTTATAAGTTTCCATTTAAAATTTTTAAAATCTAATATAATAATTACAAATCTAGTAAATATATATGTATCTCCTGTGGTTTTGATGTGAGAAAATTAAATAAATAGTGATACTGATTTTTTATGTAAATTAGAAAAAAATAGTTTTGAAGTAAATTAGGCGCTAAAACTCAATTTATAGTTCAATTAGATAGATTAGGATTTAAATTTGAATGTAGCAAAATTAAAAATTTGAAAGGTTTTTTATCGATCTGATACTTCAAGAAAAAGCAAGCAACTATTAAATTATTATTTTTTTCTCAATTGATTGGATTTATTAATAACATTATTGAGTAGTAATGAAATTTTCATCATGATTAAAAATAAATATCAAGTAATTAAAAAGATAATTTTTTTTTAAATCTTATCAATATAAGTTAAAGTATATTAAATTACAACAATCATCAAGTTTTATCTCGAAACAAGTGAAAAATTTCAAATGCAAACTTTAACTTAAAATGAACAATCACGTGATTTTAATTTAAAAAAAAAATTAATGATTTTAGATCTGATGAAAAATTTAAATTAATCATTAATAATGGTAGATTCTAGGAGTTGTTTTAACCTAGGAGTTTTAGACGCAGAAAAGTTAGCCAATTTTTTGGGAGAATCAGATTTTGATGAACCATTTAATCGCTTGAATCAGACTACAAGTAGCGCTTATGAAGAATCTAATTACGATCAAGCGGTCAAAAATAATAAATTCAATAGTTTTCCAATGCGAAAAAAAAACTCTACCAAAGTGAATAGACAAAGCAATCAATATATCTCGAAATCTGTAAATCTAAACGCTGTGATGATCAACCAAGATGAGTTAAATTTGAATATTCGTCTTTCCAACAATCGCCAACAAGAAAGCAATAGACTCAAAAGCTTACTTCGTAGCAATTTTTGGCCAATAAATCACCCAATTAGAAGATACCTTTGGAAATGCCTTTTATTGAGGCAAAACTCTAACTCAAACAAAGAAAATACGGCATCTAATTCTCATTTAACAGATACAAGCTTAAGTGAATTCGAGTATAACAAACATTTAAATCAAATTTTTGGGAAAAGTAAACACTTTAAAGTAAAATAAAGACAGTTAGTTTATTTAAGCTTTTTAAGTGAGAGAAATTGATGTTAGTCTTCCAGATTTTGTAAATATGAATTCAAAGCAAGATTCTTCAAGCAGCCATATGAATTATTATTTTTTAAATAATAAAGGAAAACAGGCAATCAAACGAATTTTGTGTGTATATGAATACCATTTTCCTCATGTCACATTTAATCCAGGTCTCTTGTCTATTTCTAGTCTACTTTTGCATTATATGCCGGAACACGAAGTTTTTGCTTCACTTTGCTATATGTCTTCAACTAAAGAACATTTGATAGAATCCAAAAATTGTTGGGATACTACATGTTCCGTGTTTACTAAACTATTAAAAAACTATTGTGTATGTAAATTTAAATTATAAAACGTTTTGTTTTCTAAGTATATAAAATTTCATAGCCAAGCTTTTTTTTTTCAAAAACTAGATGCGATTTTTCAAAATGATTATTTGCTTCAATTTTTCTAACTTAGTGACTTTTTTATGTTGAATATTAAATAATGTAAAACAAGATTTCTTTTCAATAGAAACATTTTATTTTCCAAGTTAATTATTTAATTTTAAATCGGCATTGTTAATTTTGGAATACAAAACAAAGACAAAAATTTATAAAACTGAAATTAACAGCTGATACGATATTTATATCAACCACAATCTGTCAGAAACTCTATTTGCCTGCAAACCACTATATTCTTTTAGAAATTAAATAAAAATTAAAAACCAAACTTTTTGAATAAACAAATTTTGGATGGTACAAACATTTTATCAGCTGTTTTTTTTTGCAGAAAAATATTTAGAAAAAATTAAGAATAATTGGAATTTTTGAAATTTTAATTTTTTTTTCAAAATTCACAATACCAAAAAATCTTCGTAATATAACTATTTTAAGTAAAAATTAAATTTTAAAGTGAATTTAAATATAAATTGATGAAAAAAATATTTTCAAGATACTTCAAAATTTAAATAATTTTTTCAATTTAGAAATCAAGTTATGATACCATTTCAAAATATGCCATTGTATCTTTGGATATCATTTTTAGTGAATGGTATTGGTGGATATTCGATTCGCTATCATTTGATTATCTAGTCAAAATAATGGACTGTTTTTTGTTTGAAGGACAAAAAATATTTTATCGAGTTAGTTTGGCGTTGGTTCAGCAATATTCTCGTTGTAAGTATTCCATATGATATTTTCTGTTGTTCGTTTGATTAATATTCAATGTTGAATCTTGTTAGATATCGAACTAATTGAGGAATGTGAATTGATTGATGAGTATTTTTTTAATGGTATTTTATACTCACCACTTATAATATAACACACTAACATTTACTAACAGAGCTTGTTTTTTTTTAATCAAAAACTCAGAAAAATATTTTTAAAACGTGGTGAATTAAATATATGATATTTGAAAATTAATGAAATTTCAATTTCTATTCGGAAATGTCAAGATAAAGACATTTTTCGAAATATAAAATTTCTTTAAAACTCAAAAACAGACTAAAATAAAATTATATTTTTTACTTAAATATTTTACTAACTATTACTAATGATGCATGAGTAAAATTAGGTTGTATAATATTTTTTAGCTTTTAGTATGACCTTTTTTTTAAATATAATTTATATTTATATCATTATAAACATCTATTCTAGCGTTACGAAGCGAGAATTTAAGAGTGGACAAGTTTTCACTTCACAATTTTTGTCAATCCTCGACAAACCTGGACAGTATAGACAAACTATTGAAGGTAAGTAATCAAATGAATTTATTTTTTAATCTCTTAAGCAAATATCACCGTGACTTATTAAATCTTAAATTTAGAATATAACTAAAGAATCGTCCTAAATTTTCTAAAATGAATATGAAACGATTATATTTCTTTCAAAGACTTAATACTTTAAAAACAAATATTTGTAGGATCAAATTTAGATAATTTTTATTTTCAATTTCGGATATATTTATCATAATTTAAAAAAATTGAAAATAAAACGAAAGAAAATAGAAAATATGCAATTTGTCGATTCAAAATTTCAAATTTTTATTAATAAACAACTGCAAAAGGTTAGCTTCAATATACGCAACTTAAAACGGTCTACAATTAAAGAATATTATACAAAAGAAGAGAGCAAACGGAAATCATATACAAAATATGACAAGAACCACAATACAACACTCGCTAGCATTGAAAGTGAGTTGGTTTTTATTTTCGAACAGTTAAAAAATTAATTTATAGATTTTTATATTCGAAAATATTGTCGAAAAATAAAAAGTTAAGTTAAAATTAGATTTTGAGCCAGTAGTAATTAGAGCGAAATTTAATATTTATTTATTAAATTAAATTAAATGAAGGAATCTGAAGGAGCTTTAGCTCGGAACAGAAAAATAAATAAATGCTACCTTACAAAAAAATTAAAAATTTTATTTTTTTATTTAATTTAGATAATCAAAAGAACAGTCCGACTCGAATTTATTTGAATGAAACAATGACAAGTGTGCTATCTCATGTAAATGTAGGTTTTTAAAAAAAAATTTTAGATTGTTTTTACATTTAAAAAACCCTCAGTATCCCCCACAATCACCTTTATTTTAGAGTGTATGAATTAAATTTTTAAATGTTTAGTCCACAAATCCTGGGCAAAAGCACGGTTCTTTAAAGATCAATTTTTTTCAAAAAAACTCAAGAAAAACAAAGCATACTAATTTATGCAACCAAATAAAATATAACTGGTCGTTTAGTTTTACAGATCTAGATACTATGTATAGATCGATATTGTTAAAATCGGTTAATGTAAGACCTTAATTTAAAAATAATGGCTTGGTCTTAAATGTTATTTTATTTAAACCGCTTTAATGTCTCTGTTTTACATTAAATTTTAAATTCCTTGCTAAAAGTTTATGTTCTAGCTTTGCAGTATATGGAATTGGATACCACAGCGATTGAGCACTTGCACGCCAAAAATGTTATTTACTACCGAAGAAAATGGCACCAGTTTAAACACTTTATTCAATGTACTGGATGAATTAGAATATTGTTTGATTGTGATCAAAACTTTTGACGATGAAATATTTGGAGCTTTTTGTGCTGGAGATTGGAATCAACGCAAAAACCCCAAAACATTGTTTTTTGGTACAGGCGAAACATTCTTATTTACTCTAAGTCCAGAGAAAAAAGTGTTTAAATGGATTGGATTAAAAGAAGAAACAAAACCAAATCAAGAAATGTTTATTCGTGTAAATACAAATAAAATTTTGATAGGAGGAGGGTAAATAGAATTTAACTTAATCAAATTATATTTAAATTTAATTTTTTTAAAAGGACAAGAGAAGGTCTTACGATCAAGTCAAATTTGTTAGAAGGCGAGACAAATCAATGTGATACTTTTGCCAATGAACCACTATCTCGAACGAAAAGCTTCCAAATAGCTATTTTAGAGGTGGTCGGATTTAGCAATAGATAATTGTTTTTTCTAATTAAAAATTTTTATTCAAAATGAAAAAAAAATTTAAGGTTTTGTTTATTTGTTTTCCTCATTAGAATCTTTACTGTGAGCAAATGAAATAAAAATTCATAATTTTGCTCCATTAAAGGTAAATAAAAATGAGTTGAAATTGTAAAGTTTTTATGTGTAAATTTAAAATTAGATTTTTATTTTAGATTTAGTTTAGTGAAAAACAGCAGAAGATTTAAATTCAATTTTTATTTATCTTTTTAGAATTTAATATATTAATAAAAATTATTTATTATTTCAATTAAGTTTTATTTTCTTTTTTAATAAATTTTTACAATAAAAATATAAAATAGAGTTTTAATTTTCAAATTTGAATTATTAGTAATTTTAAAAATCAATTGTTACTCAGCAAATATTTGAGAAAAAAAAGAAAAGATTATGCTTCAATTTAATTGAATGAAAATTTAAATTTTATTGATTATTAAAAATTTGTGTTCTCAATTGTGGTGACATAATATTCAATTTAATTTTCTTTTTTAAAAAACGAAGATATCAAAAGGAATTAAAAAATCACTCAAAAATTCATAAATAATTTTCTTAATTCAAAATTTTCCGTTCATGATAATTTTTTCAAAATTTACCATAAATGTCGGAAGAAAATTCAATTTTGTTATCATCATATTCAATACACGAAAGCTTGAGTAAATTTGCTGCATATAGCGCGTCATTAAGTCTCTTGTATTTCATTTTTAAAATTCTCAAACTTTCTTTTTTCTAAAATATTGTTTTTTTTCTATTTCTTGCTTAAATTTAATTTTGAAAATCAATTATTGTCTTATTTAAATTTCCAAAGTTAGCTAAAACAAAATTTATTTGATATTGAATTTCAATTTATTCTCTGTCGTTCTCTCTAAAGTTAGCTTTTAATAATAATTATTCAAAAATCCGATTGACAATATCAGTCTAATTTTTTCTTTTATTTTGGGATAGCTAATTTTCAAATCGAAATGCTCTTAAATTAATCCATTTTCTTTCCTGACAAAATTATTTAAGTATCGAAGAATTTCGATTCTTCAAATATGTTTTAATCCAAGATTTTATGAAAAAAAATTGTAATTTAATTATACTTGAGTGCCTTATATGTATTGAAAGATCGAATTTAATTTACTTAAATAACACAGAGATTTTAGTGTTAATTGAGAATTGAGAACTAAAGGTCTCGAATTCACATTAAGGCAATCTTGAGAATCTGTTTGGAGGAAAATTAAGAAAAAAGTTGGGAAAGAGATAAAGCTAGTTAAATGGAATCAATCTTTCACTTTTTGCATAAAATTTCATTCCATTCAAAAATTGATAATCAATAATTTATCATAATGAATTAATCTCTTATGTTCACGACATAAAGAAAAAGCAGTAGAAGCTTTTATTAAGAAATGAGAAACTTAAGAGAATAATTGCTCAAATCAAGCATAATAATCGAAATTTATCTCAAATTACGAGAATTATCAGCTTGATTAAATTCAAAATGTTTTGTTTGCTTTTTTGTGCTCTTGAATTCCTTCGGGCTCTTTAAAACTTATTTAATTTTCAAATAGAACTAATCAAATAACAAAAAACTAAATATTTTCTGTTATTTGATAATAAATTGAAAATTATTCTTATTTAAATTCAAATAAAAATTAAATATTCTATAGAGTTGGAAATAAAAATTATGGACTTCTGTTCAAATGCAATTTTTATAATCAATTTGATTAGTTTTAGTCGTAATTTGGTATCGCTTGGGAGTATATGGTGTCGAAAAACAACAAAAATAATAATGCTAACTTTTTCTATTATTTAAGGCTTTTAATTAATTTTTTTGCTCCTTTTTTTATGTGTAAAAAAATGATTTAAGAATCGAGTCACTCTAAAAAATTAAATTTTTTTCTTAATTTTTATTTTAAATTTTTTTAGCTTGTGAGATGTTTTTTTTAAAGAAATATTAGATTTCCATAAATTACAGTTGAAAATGAACAATTATAATAAAATAAAATATTGAAAAATTTATTATGCGTTCGCTTTAATAAGATACATAAATGATTATTTTTGTATCTTAAAGGTAAAAAAACTATTTTGTATTTATATCTATTTTTTTCATATTACTATTCAATCAATCAAATAACTTTCAGTACTTATTGGTCAAGTTTATAGTTTTGTTATATTCTACTAAATATTTTCACGAAAAAAAAACATTTTTTTTATAAAATTTTTTATTTCATATTCTAATTTTTCCTTGATAGGTATAAATAAATTTTATAAGTAATCTATAATGAGATTTTTCGTTTATTCTTTTGTTTAAAAATCTTTTTTTTTTAATTTGAGTTCTTATAAACTAATCTAATTATTCAAAGCGACTTGGCAAGATTGAATTTTCCAATCAAGTGAAAATCTAATGTTAATGTTACGATTTAAATTGTCTCAGGTGCTTTTTTAAAGCTTATTTTACAAAATTTTAAAAGAAAACTCTTAATTGCATTAGTAAAGTTTATTCTTAAGTACTCTTAAATAATTTACATCGAGTTAAGAGAAAAGAGTTAAGTTTAAGGCTTTGAATAAATAGGACCTTAAAGACTAAATATTAATCCGAATTAATAGCAATTTTATCCATTGAGCTTCAATTTAAAATCATAAAATATTATAATACTGTGCAAGAATCAAGATTATTCCATTTCTCTTTTTGCTTCTTTTGTGTTAGTCTATGTTGGCTCTAGTCTTCTGAAATAATCGATAATTTTTAATAATATAATTATTATACACAAGCTCAAACACACATACACGCTCAAATAAAATTGCCATGAAAAAATCCAAATAAAGCCACTGAAAACATGAAAAATAAAAAAATTTAAAATTATCTCTCTATTTTTAATTAATTTAAGTTTTGAATTCTTTTATTTTTTAATTTTATTCTTATTTTAACGCCCAAGAAGTGTTTTTTCGACTTAACTAATTAGCTTAATATTATTTATCAAGTGCTTCACTTTGCTTAAATTAATACTAATTTGTTTTATTGTTCGAGCTAACAATAATGGTAATCATGTTTATTGCATTAAGCTTAACTTTTTATTTAAATAAGGAATACGGATCTTTTCAAATCAAACAATCAAAATTGATAAAAGTCAGTTCATATTTAAAGCCAAACTTTCAAGTTTTAGGCAAAGAATTTTGGTTTATATACTTAGTTTCAAAAAAAAATTTGAAAATAGACAGTAAATTATTATGATTCACTAAATTTTGATCTTTATTTTTATAGCTTTATAATTGCTCAATTATTAAGATCAATTTAAACAAGATAATAAAATTAACAAAAACTTATAACAAATAAATTTTTTACTTTAATTTCAAAAATGAAAGAGATGGTCTAAGAGTTACACTTTTTTTTTGTAATACAGCTAATTTTATTTACTAATTAAAATCAGGCTCCTCTAAAGATTTTTCAATTTTAATTTTTCGCTTTTGAACTTTAAAGGAACGATTTTAGATCTCTAATTCCATTATTAAAAGTTAGAGTAGAAATAGCAGTAGCTATAGAAGTAGTAAGGGTAAATATAAATGTTAGGCATAGAGCAGTAAGTCTAATTAGACTCAGACAATAAGCATCTTATTAGTCTTTCAAAAGTTTATCTATTTTCGGTTTAAAACTGTTAGACTCAATGATCTCATTTTACAATCTATTACAAGTTATTCACCATTCTTTTTTCTGAAAAATCTGAATATTGTATCACAATTCTTAGTAATTTCTTTGTCCGTTTCGATTTACTGTAACTGGTTTTGTAGTAAATTTTCTTAGAATTGTGTTTTATTGACATTTTAAAAAAATTAAATATTGTTTGATTTTATGTTTTAATTGATTTTTTGAATATAAATGAATTCTACAAAAATGAAGCTTTAAATTTTGGTTTATATTCATAAAATTATTTTTTAATATATAATCTAATAGTTAATTATTAAGAGTGATAAATTTCATATTTATATATTTTGAACTAAGGTATGTTTTTTTTAGTTATAAAGTTTTTTAAAATAAATCCTGATAATTATTATGAAATCGGTTTTAAAATATGTTGTTCACAACACTAATAGAAATAATAATTGAATGGTTCTTACTAATAAGTTCATTTAATGACAAAAATTAAAAAGAAAAACCTTAAATACAAAATTAATTTATTTAAAGATTGATACGTAAAAAAAATTGAATGCATCAAATTTAGTATATAGAAAAATTCGATTATAAAACTGATACGTAGTAGTCATTATTTAAATAATTAATTGCTTCATTTTTTTTCATCCAGTTTTATTTTCAAAATTTTATTTTATTTTTATAAACTTTTTATTGAGAGTATTATTTTTGAGAAATTAATATAATCTTAAAAATTTGTATGAGTTTACATCGTTTGTTAAGGATAAAGGAAAATACGAATATTTTTTTCTCTTTTTATTTCGCAGAAAGATAGCTAGCATAGCGAAACAAAATCTAGCCTTGCTCCACAGATCTCATGCTGTAACATATTATTGTTATTTAAATAACATTTTTAATATAACAGTTTTGTAGTAAATTTTTTTTAGAAAAAGTTCAATTATGATATAAACAGCGAACGGGATTGAGATGAAATAATGAAAAATTATACCTGTTTCATACTTATATTTTTTTTTTCAAAATTTATTCTCTCAAATGCACAGTCAAGCACTAGAGCAATTGACCATGCAAAATCAGAACTAGTTGATAAATTAATGACTCTTTGGTACCACGTAGAATCAATTAAGACTTGCGGAAATAACTTACAAAAACTAAACATAGATTTAAGCCCATTTTGGTCGGTTAAATTTAAAGAACAACTAGATAAAGCAATTCAATTGGCTAATATCGTCAATGAGTATTTATCTTTATCAGAAACAGCATCATTTGATTTAAAATTTATGTCAACATTGAGTCATTTTATGATAGATCACAACGATTCTTTCCTTGTAGGCTATGGGGTTGTTGCTGAAAATGATTGTATTTACGTTAGTAAAAAAGGGAATATAACTCTAATTGATCGAACGTGTCTTTCTCTACATCTAAAATCAAATTACAATTCAAGAAATCCTTATATTTTGGAAAATACCAATGAAATTGACCAAGAAACTGGCTGTAATGATTGGTATCAAAATTTAAGAAAATTGTATTTAGAAAACAAAATTTCTTCTAATCGCGACAACAGCTATAAGATATATTTAAACAAATTCTTTGAAAGCAAAAACATAAGCTCTAAGCTGTACTGTGGACCAATTTATGAATGCGAAAATTCAAAATCAGACTGGATTCTATTGCATATGTTACCAGTTTTCGATAGAGAAAAAAACTTCAAAGGCTCAATTGTAATCAAACTGTTAGTGTCCAAATTGAATGTAAACCAATGTCCTGATGGCGATCCAGTTTTTAAAAATACACACAAGTGTAAATCGTATTCGGATTGTGTATATGCGCCGAAAAATGAATTTAGCTCGGGAAATTATGAATGCCATTGTCAGAAAGGCTTTATTAGTAACCAGATTAAGACAAATTTTTTCAATGGCACTCTGATGGAAGAACTTTACTGGAAAATGAAAAATCAGCAAAATAGTTCGTATATAACTCAGTTTAATTGTCTTCCATGTTCAGATGTCGACTGTTGTTCACATGAGCAAAATCTCATGGATTCAATCGAACCTAAAGCTAAAAATTCTGATTTGGACTCTTATTTAAACTTTTACTCGATGCAAAGCAGCTTATTTTGGCATTGCCGTAAGTACAACATGCCCCTGCGATACACAATATTGACAATTCAAGTCATTTTTGTTCTAATCACTGTTTCATTAGCAATTTTAGTTTTTTATTTTCGACATAATAAAATTATTAAGCACTCAATGTGGGTCTTATTGGAAATAATATTATTTGGTGCATTTCTACTTTATTCATCGGTAATTGTTTATTTATCTAATTTTATTTTAAGCTAAATGGCAAGATTTTTTTTTTCAAAATTTCGATTCTGTAGTTTTTTTTTGGATATCCGATTCAAATTCAAAATGATTCAAGTGACTCTCACATACCATTTTATGAATGTGATTACTTAGAAAGCTATAATATTAATAATTTTACTTATAATATTTTCTAAATTTTAACAGTACCAACGATGTTTTGATTATTCTAGGGTTAAAAGAGCCAAGAATATTTATAAAATCTTGAAAAATTTTTGGGTCTTGAATTTAGGTAGACTTCAAAATACAATGGTAAAGTTTTTAGGACTTTTTTTTTTAAATTTTCAAACCAATATTCACATATTTAAACATGTTCTGAGAGAGCACAAAATTTTGTTGATTATATAATTTATAAGTTTAAAGGACACTTTTAAGCTACATTTTATGATGCTAAAAATAATTTTTTTTCTCCGTCTTTTTTTGATTGTGCTCGAAGAAATGACCCAAAACCTGCATTATATTTTTATAATTCAGAAACAAGACAAAATTTAGATTTAAATTTTGGTTTTAATTTATTGTTTAAGGCTTTATTTCCCCAGAAAAAAGATCAAAATATGCCTCAATCTTTTAAAAAAAATTATCAAATTTAAGTCTAAAACAAAAAAAAAAGTAAAACCAAAATTTTGTTCTAAATTTTTCTTCTTTCATAATTATAAAAAAAATCTGGATTTTGGGTCATTTCAAGCACCATAAAAAAAAAAAACGGAGAAAAAAAAATCATCAAGTGTAGCTTAAAAGTGTTCATAGAACTTGATTTTAAATATTATGTTTATTTTTTGCAGACAAAAAGATTCGACATTTTCCTGGTTTTAAAATAAAACTTTCTATAGGCTCTTTAACATATTGGAGATACTGTTCTTTAATTATTTTTTTAGCTGATATGATAATGTGTGTTTGTTAAACAAGGTCTGCATTTTCTCAAAGGCACATCTTTAGCTTTTTTTATGCTTTTTCATTCATTTATCACAATATGTTAATTCTAATATTTATTACTAATATTCCTTATATCTTTACCAACTATCAATTAAAATTAACGTCTAATTAAAGTAAAAATCGGAAACCAATAAAAAAAATAATTACTTTTTTTTAATACAATAAAAAACTAATCCTTAAAATATTTCCAAAAAAATTAGAATCTAAAGATGCTTTTTTATTTTTAAAGCTCGTCCTGCAGCATTTTGAGCCAACTACAAACCTATGCTTAGCAATACCTTGGTTCAGAGAAATCGGCTTCACAGTCATTTATGGAATTTTGAATTTGCGACTTTACAAGTTAAACATAGCATTATTTCTAAATTTTCACATTGTTAATTTTTATCTTTAGAATTTTAATTGAATTTCAATCTCGTAAAGCTCACGTTGTCCACTTAAAAGACAAAGACATATTGAGAATTTTATTTTTTATTGTTGTTTGTGTTTTCGGATACCTTACTGCATGGACTTTAGTCGATTTGGATTATGCCAGTGAGGGTTTTTCTCTCGTGACGAACACTTCCTTAAAAGGATTTGTCCAATATCCAATATGCAAGATAAAGTGGTGGGACTACTTTATCGAAATAGCTGAATTTTTGTTCATTTGTGTTGGCTACTATTTGCTTTATTGTACTCGAACAGCCCCATCCGAATATAACGAACGCAAATTCATATCATTAGTCATCTATTGCGAAGGAATCATATCCACTTTGTTACACATTATAAAGCATTCTATATTTAGTTCGATTCATCCGGACACAATTTTAATACTTTTTTTTATTCGTTGTCATGCAACTGTAACCATAATGATTTTGTTTATATTTTTGACCAAATTATTTTTGCTGGTCCGACCCAACTCGGACGAATACTGTCGCAGCTCAAGACTTTCAACAATCGACGGTAACGACCATCCAGATTCGATTAGATTCCAGATAGGCATGTTCGGCAAGTCTGATTATGAAAATGGGGACATCAATTTTGGCGAGTTGGAGCCTGAAGAAATAAAAAGCGAACTAAAGCGTTTATATACGCAACTGCATGTATATAAAACAAAATCAGTTAAAAAAGACAATCCACATTTACAGGCTAAACGACGCGGAGGAAAAAAAAATCGGCGATTTTCAACCCAATTTTCTAAGGCCATAACTCGAGAGAACGATTCATATCAAGTGAAGACTCCGGATGAAAGCATTTGCTCAAATGACGCAACAAACTTACCTCATTCAATTGCGTGTAGCGAAACTGGTGATCTGCACAATTTAGTAAGTTAATTTGTTGATAAAAAATTTCAAAAATTAAAAATTTTTTTTCATTCAAGCATAATTCAAACAAATAGTCTTGAAAGCATTCACAAGCAATTTTATTTTTGTTTTTTTAAATAAAATATGGTTATTTTAGAAAATAAATCCCTCTGAATTAATGTTAAATTTTAAATTTATAAATAGTGTATTTAATGGAAAAAATGTTATTTTTAAAGCATTTGATTAGTACAGATTTAATGTTTCCAAAAAAAAGCTAAAATAATTAAAAATTTAAAAAACTAATAAATTTTAATTAAAATTTTTTTGTATTAATCATATTTTTTTTCTTTGAATTCAATCAACCGTAAAGATAATTTTAATTATGGCTGATAATCAGAAGCAGAAAAAAAAGCTTAATTTAATAGAAATTGTGCATACTAAACTTTAAAATACTAATTATTTATTTTTCAATAAAAAATATTTTGATCTTGAGTTTTAAAATGAGTGCTTTTTTACAAGTAAAACTAATGATAATAAAAATTCTAAAAAAAAATGATTCTAGTAATTTATCAACGTAGTTTATTATATTTATAAAAAAAGACATAAATAAAATTTAAGATAAAAAAAAATAATCAACAAAAAGAAATACTTGGCATAGAACTAGAAAAAAAATTTCTCAATTATAATTTTCATTTGGTTATACTTCACTAGTTACACAAACTTACTTTATTTTGATTTTCAAAAATTTTTTATTTTTTCCTAAAACGACTCATCAAAAATGCTTAATTATAAGATAATTTTAATGGGCTCTGGTGGTGTTGGGTAATTCAAATAAGCGTATTCTTTTTATGTTGGCTAATAAGCTTTAATTTTTAGTAAATCAGCCCTAACACAACGATTCATTAATGGTAATTTCATCGAAGCTTACGATCCTACCATAGAAGATTGCTACCAAAAAACACTAAACATTAATGACGAAACTTGTAAGTTGGAAATACTGGACACTGCTGGTACTGAACAATTCTCATCAATGAGAGACGTTTATATAAAATCGGGTGACGCTTTCGTGATTGTTTACTCCATTAATTCAATATCAACATTTAATGATATTGGATCTATAATTGATCAGATAAACATAATAAAAGATTCTGATCCAGCGCCTATAATTATTGTTGGAAATAAGAATGATTTAGATGATGAAAGAGAAGTAGATGAAGAACTGGGACAAAGCTTAGCCAAAAGTACTCACTCAAGTTTTATTGAAGCTTCGGCAAAATTAAACTCAAATGTCAATGAAGTAAATTCAACTAGATTTAAAATAAATCAATTAAATAAAGCCAAAATATATTTAGATTTTCTATGATCTTTTGCGTCAGCTTGCCAATAAACGCAAATCAATGCAGCCTTCACGGAATTCTTTCAGTCCAAAGTCAAGTGTTGTTTATCCAGTAAATTCAGTACCTAATCAAACTGTTCCTCCTCAAAAATCTTCACAGAGTTTTCCACCTAATTCACAATCTAGAAAAAACAAAAAAAATTTCTGTGATAAATGTACTGACGCTTGCATTTTACTCTAAAATCAATTATTTGTAGATTTGAGTACAATTCTGACAAAATTTACTTGGCAAAAATAATTAAAGTTGAAAATGTTTTAGAAATGAAAAAAATGTTTGATAAATTAAAATAATGAAAAGATTGAAATTAATTTTTTCTAAATAGATCGAAAAAATGATACTCAATTTAAAAGTTAATGAAAACCCATCGATCTTTTTAGTATTAAATGCTTTTTTAGTTATATTTTTTTTTGGAAAAATAAATTAAAGCTTTTTAAAGCAAATTTTATTATTAATTTTTATTTAGATCATCATTAAATTAATATTTTTATATTGTAACATCATATTTTTAAAACATCAATTAATATTTTCAGAATTAGAAAGGCTTTATCGGAAATCCATTAAAAAGTTGCATCTAATTTTCTTTCTATCGAAAATCCATTTATCCCAATTTTCTTAAACTATTTAAATTTAGAATCAGAAAATATGCATATGAATTTTTTGCCATCAAACGTGATTCAGCAATAGTCGTACAATGGAAGAATATAAATATAATCGTTGATAGATTTATCAGGCAGCTTTTGGTCTTTTTTTTCTTTAAAATAAAATCGAGCCAACTAACAAGTCTATCACAATTAGGATTGTTTAGCTAAAGAATAAGCGAAGTGGTAATAAATATAAATTCAAGACTTTTTCCCTTCCATTCTAAAAACATATCTAAGTCACCACAGTCTTTTAATCTGGTTGCATTTACACATTTGTTAGGATTTCGTTCTCTCAAATGGTCTAACGTTGGACATTATCTCAGGATAGTGTATTTAGAAAATCCCTCTTAGACGTCCACTGTGAAGAATGTTGGTTGACCGGTGGCTTGACCACGAGTCAGTCGTTTTTATTAAAAAAAAGTTTTAAAAGTTTTTTCGAAAGCTGCCGAAATGATGGTTTGGCAGCTTTATTTATAGATGTTAGTCTACGTCACAATGCGTAATTTTTGGTGATATGCGCCTGGAAGGCGCGTCCGCTGGATTATCGGCGGATGGCACGTAAGACACTTAAACATCAAACGTAGTCCTTGCCCAATTAATGTAGATGACGAGGGAGAGGAATCGGTGCATTGTGTTCCGATCGCACGAATTTGATAAAATCTTAGTCTTTTTTGTTTATATTTTTTTAATTTTTGATTTTAATTTCTAATCTTAGGGAACTTGATTCAGATAAAAAAATATTAAAAGTATTTTAATTATTTAAATTACATGTAATAGTCATTTAATGGTATACGCGTTAAATGATTACAAATTTTATCAATTTATTAAAAAAAAAAACAAAATCGTTTTTAAATTAATCTGTAATAGATCAAAATTCCTTTTTTAGTTTCATTTCTCTGAGAAAGCCCTAATGAAATATAATATTTTGTTCAACGATTAAAAAAAAATAATTTTTAAATGTATCTTTTTATTATTTTTAAATAGAAAATAATTAGTTTTTTTTTTCTTATACGCAATAGATAATTGATTTAAATAATAGCTTCCTTTGAAAATATTGCTTTTAGCTTTTATTTTTCTAATTAATCCTTAAGTTTAAAAAAATTCCTTATTTTTTTATTTTTCACCGGCTATGTTTGATCCCTATAAATATCAAAAAAATTGAACAAAATTATTTAATTTTTAAAATGTTAATTAATAATAACAGAATATTTTTTATATTTTTGGTCCATTTTGTTGGTTGTCTTGGCCAAAATTGTAGAAATCCATACATCCAAGAACTAGAGATCGAATTCCAGCAATACAAAATTGATTATTTAAGATTTGGACAAGCAATGCTCAAAGCAGGAAAATCATCTTCATCTGATTTAGGTAAAAATTTTTCTCAACCTTTAGATGAAAGTTGTTCTGGGGGTGAAAAGTTTGAAAAAAATCAAAGAGGACTGTGTTTTTCTTCTACAAATATAGAGTATGTACGGGATAGATATCCGAATTATAGATTAGAGGTAAAGTGTGAATGCAAACTTTGTTCAAATTTAAAAAATGGAATAATCGATCCAAATTATGAATGTCAACCTGTTTATAAACGAGTTCCAGTTCTTAGAAAGGAAAATTGTTCACGTGATGGCTATTACCAATGGGAACCGACAACTGAATTATTGACAATTGGATGTGCTTGCGGTATAAATAGAATATTGGTTCCTTTTTAAAAAAAAAGGCTTTTTTAAATTATTTTTATCAGTAGAAAAAAAAACAAACTGTAATTGAGTATAACTAATTAGATAAATTAGGAATTTTTTTTTAAATTTAATGTTAATTTGTAAATATAATATTCTATTATTAGTTTTAATATTTTGGAAAAAAATAAAATAAAAATTAAGATTTTTTGGTATTTTTATCCCTAATTGTATTTAATGGTTGTGGAAATTTTTAAGACATAAATATCTTTGAAATTTGTATAACCTATTTTTTCAAATAAAGTGACATGTAACTTCCATTTGTTTTCCATTTGTTTTATTAAAAAAACTAAAATTTATTTACTGACATGTAATTAAAAACGAATAATGCTACAGCTTTAGTTTTAATTGAATTGAAGTACAAGATTAATCTAATAAAAAAATGTGAAAATAAAATAAAAAATTTGTCATTATTAAAATAGTATAAAGAATAAAAAAATAAATAATAAAAAAAAATTAAAATTGTCATATTATTTACTTTTATTTACAATCTATGAGATTACAGAAAGCATCCAAAAGATTTGGGAATTTTTTGTTTTTGATTAGTCGATGTGTTTTCCAGTAGTGGTGTATTTCTTTTGCTATTTATTTATCTGTACCGAGCAAGAGCTCCTTAAGAAAAAAAAAAGAAAAAGTATAAATTAAAAATTATAAATAAAATTAAATAAACTTAAAAAAAATAAATAATCAAAAAGATTAAATAATATATAATATAAATAAAATAAGTTTACATATAGAAGGAAAAAGGATTAATTGAAACAGAAAGTGACAGATTGTTCATGATTTTAAGCATTTGAAGATTCAGCTGGAAAAGAAGAGATAGTTAGGTAGCAATTTCACAAAGGAGTCGGGTAAACTATGAACCTCGATTCAAAACCTGCTTTGTATTTACTAACTAATCTGACCACCAGAGGAACAGAATTAACCAGTCCTCTCCCGACATATCTTTCACTCAATTCAAAAAGTTGATTAATGCACCTGAGTTAATTATGACACAAAGCAATAGGAGAGAAATGACCGAATCAGATTTTTTTGAATTAGATTTAGTTTAATTGAAATGTTTATTCCTCTAATACATTTTTTTTGGTGACTAGTTTATTTTCTAAGGGCTCGATGTGAAGCTTTAATAAAAGTTTCGAGTAAAGAGTTTGATGCAATAAATAGTCGGTTTTGGTTCAATTGGGATGTTCAAATTTTCTTTTGTGAAGTTCATTTTATAATAATAATAATAATAATGGAAATTACTACGCTTATGCGTGAAGTCTGGATTAACCAGACTGTAAGCAATATTTTAGTCTCTCAAATTGTTACTTAGTTTGTTTATAAATAAGTCAATTGTTTTTGATTCTATTACTTCATTTGTCAATTTGTTCCAATAATTAACAACTCTTCATTCATGAACTTGTACATTTGTATTAGATCACCGCGTCTCCTTCTTGTCGAAAGTGTTGTTAGGTTCAGTTTTTTGAGTCTTTCCATATAGCTTAGCTCACTAAATCCTACAATCTTTCGTGTAGCTCTTCTCTGTACTCTCTCAAGTGTATCAATATCTTTCTTCAGGTATGGATTCCAAACTGAGACTGCATATTCAAGATGTGGTCGAACGAGAATTATGTTCATTTTTTTAAAAATAGTTGAATCATGGTTACTGAAGCCATTTAATATTTTTTCTAGAATTCTGTTTGCTCTTGCCGATGACGCACTTATTACACTATTTCATATCGGTATTTACTATAACTCCCAGATCTTTCTGTTCAGAAGCCTCCGTCGGCTTGTGGACTTCATTTTCTTTTGATATATAATAATCCGTTCTTGGATTATTCCTACCCATATGTATGACTTTACATTTTTCAGTGTTGAAGTTCATCGACCATTCTCATTTAAAAACAAGTTTAGGATTATTTTTTGATTGTTTTGCTATTTATAACCGCTTCCTTGACTTCGCGTTTTACTTGATTTTTTATCTTTTTTAATTTCTTTAAATAAAGTTGCTTATTTTGTTGCTTCATAAGAACTCATAAGACTATTCTATTACATAAAAACAGTCTCTCATAAGATCATTATTCGACTACTGTTTTATTCTACAATCAGATACTCAGAAGATAAAAGCCGAAATGAAAAAAATGCAAAATCGAGTCTTGAGAATCATCAAGTATTTTCCCTTAAGAACAAGTATCAAAACAATCCACAAAGAGCTAAGAATCGACTTGATCGATTTTCCTAATTTATTTTTTAAATAAATAAATTTTGTGTGTTGTTGTGTTGATCTTTTCTTTCAATAAAAATATTTTTGTTTAAATAAAAGTTGCTAAATCATTAAAGCTTTGAATTTTTGAAAAAAGAAATATATATAATTTTTTTCTATTTTTCAATGTAATGGATTTAGCAAAAGCAGTTTTTAAAAAAAAAAAGTAAAATAAAATTTTGAATTTAACTTATAAAACTAATTCTATTTCTTATTATTCTTAATTAAGTAATTTTATCTAATTTTTTTTAAAGATTTTATTCAATAATTATTTAAAGAGGAAAATTCTTCAAGTTTTTTTATAAGCATAGATTTTTAAATTAATCATTTAATTTTATTTTTTGGTTTATAACTGTGATTTGACGATGATTTTTTTGGTCTAAAATTTATCTCTTTTTCTTTACTATCTTTATCTCGCAAAGTTGTTTCTGAATTAGCTTTGGTTTTGAAAAATTCTTTTGGCTTTTTTGGGAATATTACAACTGCTGTTTCATTTGTTCTAAGTTGGATCTTTGCAACCAAACTATCATTAAAGTTCAAATTAAGATATCTAAGATTTTCCAAAGGTTGAAATATTTTATCAGATATTTCGACTAATTTATTTCTACTTAAATCAAGCTCTTTTAAATTAATCAAATCACTGAATGTACTATCGCCAATGTAAATCAGACGATTTTTTGAAACATTTAGAGTGGTTAATATTTTTAGGTCTTTAAACATAAATCTACCAAGCTTGGGCAGACAGTTGTCTTGCAACAAGAGTACATTTAACTTTTGACATTGTGAAACTGAATTGGCCTTAATTCTTTCAATTGAATTACTATTCAAATCTAAAAGTTTTAAATTATTTAAGCCTTTGAAATTGTTTTGGTTTATAACTTTAAGAAAGTTTCGATCTAATAGCAAATTTTTAAGATTTTTCAATGGAGTAAAAACTTCAGTGTCAAGACTAGTTATATAATTGTTACTTAAAGAAAGTTGCATTAACTTATCTAGACCATCAAAACAGCCATTTTCTAAAGTTACAATATCGTTTTCGCTTAAATTTAACAAGAGCAAATTTTTCAAGCTTTTGAATGCAAATTTTGGCAACGACTTTAATTTGTTAAATGTTAGATCTAAACGTGTTAAGTTAACAAGATAAGTAAAAGTTTCTTCATTAATTGAATTGATCATGTTATATGACAAATCCAAAGTTCTAAAATTTGAACAATAATAGAAAGCATTTGTTTTTATTTCACAAAAACCGTAATTTTTAACCTTCATATTTTCCAATTTTCTTAAATCTCTTATTGAAAAACGTAAAATAACTTGATGTGGGTCCAAGTCGGCAAAGCCATGCTGGCTTAATTGTATTAATCGCAAAATCTCGCTGGTGATTTTTGCATCTTCGGATATAATATCAGTAATCAATTTATTTAATAAATTAGAATTGTAAGTCCACTCAAAGTAGTCGATGTTATAACTAAAAAAATTCTCATATTTTAACAGGCCTCTTTTTAAGAAAAAAAAAGATAATAATTTACTAAAAATATTTGATTGTTTCTGAGTCAAAATTTCCCTTGATTAAAATTAATTTTTGGCTGTCAGCATCTGCTGGTTTATTCATAACAAAAAATGCTAAATAACGAAAAACATCATTTAATATATTCCAGTAATGGATAGATAGAGTTCTAACTATCGCTTTGAGATTTTTTTTTCTATCATAAGTCGATTCATTTTCGTTTTGTTTTAAAAAATCTTCTAAATCAGACTTGTAGTCCTGAAAATCTGTAAACATTAA
Source organism: Brachionus sp. 'Tiscar' (assembly GCA_006352455.1). Classification (NCBI taxonomy): domain Eukaryota; kingdom Metazoa; phylum Rotifera; class Eurotatoria; order Ploima; family Brachionidae; genus Brachionus; species Brachionus sp. 'Tiscar'. The sequence continues at coordinate 28,573 of VANL01000082.1, read as the reverse complement.
AGACAAAAAATGTTGATCTAAACTTTCAAGACATTTTTGTTTTATACGATTTAATTGTTTTCTCAAAAGATCAGAGTAATGTCCTGAAGACTTATTGTATAAATATTCGATGTAAGTTTCTACATATTTTTTGCTGTCTCGAAGTATTGAATCGATTTGTAAGCATAAATCATCTATAATATTATGATATAAGCTAAATTTTGAGTCCATTTATTTTCTATAGTTTCAAAATAAATTTAAAAGTTCTATAAAAATTAGAAACCAAAATGATGCATAGTGATCATTCTAGATTTTTTTAAAGAGATTTAACTATAAATTATTTATTGAATATTTTAAATGATCATTTCAAATAAATGTTTTTTTAAAGTTTTTTTTTAACGCTCAATTTTAATAATAACGGCTGTCTCCGGAAAGCTTAAGGAGATTTAAGATTTACGATTCAAAAATTGATTCAAACAAAAATTTTTTTTCATTTTGGATTTTAAATAATTTTAAAGTAAATCAGTCGAAATATTATATCGTTATTTAATAAGTTTTTTTTGTCAGTCTTTAAATGAACTTGATTTTTTGCTTAGTAAATCCATAGTAGTGCTTTTCGTAAAATGATGTCAAAATTGGTACTAGAGAAATAGTGAATCAATAATAAGCGAATACCCTCAATAAATATATGCAACTGCTGGTAATATAATAGAAAATTGATTTATTATTTAATCTGATATATTTTAATATTTTTTGAAAATTATCGTCAAGAATTCAATCAATCCTCAATTGAATCTACTTAGAGACAAATTTGTGCGAAAGCCCAAAGAGAAATAGAAAATCCATCAAATGCAAATATTAATTATTAAAAAATTGAAAACGTCCGAATCTGACTTATGTTCATCAGATATGGAGTAGTCAGTAGTAAACTTATTAATTTATCTAATTTAAAAATTTTGTAAAAAATGAACTTCTTAATATTTTTTCTTAATTAAATAAAAATTTGTATAAATTTGATTATAAAAAACTAAGAAAAATTTATAAAATCATCAATTATCCATCGATGATAAATGATCAAATTTATCACTCTTGATCGATGATTCATCCTAAACCCTAACCCTAACCCAAATCCATATTTAACTGAAAAGAAACGTTAGTTTAAGGGAATTATCAAAATCTCTATCTGGTATGAATTAATATTTTACTTTTAATTATATTAATATATGGACATATATTTATAGTTCAAATATAATCATTCATCTTATTCTGGTCAAATCTTCAGGAAAAATATAATTTTTAATGCCAAAAAATGAATAGTATTGAACAAAGAGTTTTATTTTTATTTATTTGAAAAAAAACTAAGGAGTTGGACTCCAGAGCAATTTTGAACCAATTTAAGCCCTCTTATTAGGAAATTTTTGATTAAATAAAGTGAGGATGCTTTTTGGAATAAAAATTGAAAATATTTAAAATACAAACAAAGAGTTGTTTTTAAAGCAAAACTAACTTCACTTCATTAATATATTTTTGATACAAAAATATCCAAAATTTTTTTCATCTTTTTTATTTATGCTTCAAATATAATCATTCGTCTATATCAGACATCCTGAACTAAAATTTAATCTATTTTGGTAAATTTAATCTGGTTTTAATCATTTATTTTATGGAAATAGTCTAAATGTCATGATATTAAAAAGCTTAAAAGTGATAAAAAAATTTTAAATGGTATATTTTTAATTGCATTAAGCCTCAAATTTTTGAAAATATTTTTTAACTAAATAAACTGAGATGCAACAAAAAACTAAAAGTAATCGAAAACATTTTGTTAGTTAATTGAATTTGTTTAACTAAGTCTAAAGAGCCTAGATTATTTTTTTCGATTCGATTTTTGGTGGCTTTAATTGCTTGTTGTGGTTATTGTATTCAATATATGAACAAAATAAATCTTGGCATAGCTATTGTTTGGTAAGAATTAAAAAAAGATAATATCTATCAATTTATACCATTTTAAAAAATAGTATGGTAAATTTCACGGCCTTAAATAATCAAATTGTCTATAATGAAAGCAATTATTTTACTGAATTAAATTCCACATCAGAAAATAATCAAAATTCGGAAGAAAAATGTTTAGTTAATCAAAATTACAACAATAAATTGGTTTATTTTAATTATTTTATTCAAAAAAATAATATAATTTAAAAAAGGAAGGATCGTTTATTTGGCCTAAATCAGTTCAAGGATTTACATTAGCGTCTTATTTTTGGGGCTATATATTAACACAAGTCTAATTAGAAAAAAGATTGAAAAATAACTAAGTTTAATAATTAATCTCTTTGAAGATTCCCAGTGGTTATTTTTCTGCAAAATATGGGGCAAAAAATGTTTTGGTTTATACTAATTTGTTTGCAGGCATACTAACAATTTTATCTCCATTTTGTGCAAAAGCTGGATATATTTTGCTATCCATATGTAGATTTTTTATAGGATTGGCTCATGTTAGTGTATTTTGAAAAAATAAAATTTTTAAATAGATTAAACCATACAAAAAGGGAGCTCTTTGGCCGGCTTTATCTAGTTTGTTTGTACATTGGACTCCTGCAATTGAAAGGACTAGAATAATTGGAGCTGCAACATCAGGAGCTTGGATTGGAAATATAATTGCACTACCACTAGGAGGTGCTTTATGTATCTATGGATTTGGCGGAGGTTGGCCCTCAATTTTTTATATATTTGGTAAATGGAAATTAATAAAATAAATTTTTTTCAAAAATATTCGAATCAAGGTACAGTCAATTGTATGTGGTCATTTTTAGTATTAGTGTTGGTCTCCGATTCGCCTAAAACTCATAAGTTTATAAGTAAAAATGAGGCTGACTTTATCATAGAAAACACCAAGAAAAAAATATCAGCTATAAAATGCCAAAAAATGGTAAAAAAAATTTATGTTTCTAAAGTCATAACACATAGTACGATAAATTGATTTCAACTATGGTCTGATTACTAATCAAAAAAAAACATTATTTTATTAAATTATGATACAAAGATTTGGGAAATTTTAAACTAATTTGTTTTTATTTTAAAATCATTAAAAGAGAACTCCATGGAAGAAAATATTCACTTCAAAAGTATGCTGGGCTACTTTTATCGCTCATTTATGCAATAACTGGGGTAGCGTTGATTATTTTATACTTTTAATTAATAAATTAATTTTTTTGGTTAAGGAAATTATCTTTATTTAACACAATTGCCAAGCTTCATGAAGGATGTCCTAAAATTTGATATAAAATCAGTATTTGTTTTTTTAACATAATCAAATAAGAATTGAATATTTTTATTAAGAATGGGTTAATGTCAGCTTTGCCTTATGTAGCTTGTGCTTTATCTACCGGAATTTTGGCAATTATTAGCGAAAAATTAATTAACTTAGGTTATGTTAAAAAAATAAATGTCAGACGAAATTTTAATTTAATAGGTATTTAATTTAACAAATTTTGATAATAGTTATTTTAATTATAAAATAAAGGAATGTTTGGCCCTTTAGTAATGCTTATATGTTTATCGTTTGTAACTTGTCAAACTCCTTATTTAGGAGTTGCTTATCTTATAGTAGCTTTAGGCCTAAAGTAATTATTGTGAACGAATTTTACAAAATTAAAATTCACTTATAAAAGTGGATTTTTCTGGTCTGCTAGTCCCTTAGTAAATATAAATGACATTGGCGGTGTTTTTTCTGGAGTAATATTTGGCATTACAAATACATTTGGTACATTACCGGGCATAATTTGTCCTTATATAGTCGGCCTTATCACGAAAAATGTATTTTTTTTATTTCTTTGATTTTATATGAATTCTAATATTTTTTTTTCATTTAAGCAAACACAAAAAGAATGGTATTTTTATTTAAAAACAATATAAATTTTTTGTTTTAAATTCGAATATGAAGGCAAATTGTGTTTGTAATTTGTGCATTTATATATTTTATAGGAGGTTGCGTGTTTTGGTTTTTTGCAGATAGTAATATACAAGATTGGGCTGTTTCTGAAGACCAAAAATCAAAACATGATTCTGAACTTCAAAAATCTGAAAATATAGATAATTCTTTTATTGAAATAATGCAAGAATAGCATAATTTTTAAAACACTTTATTTATAAAATTTGAAAAAAATCTGATATTTAACAAAATAAAAGAATAAATACAATAATTTTTTTATTTTCATTTGGTTGAATTTATTCATATCATAAGTATCTCAGGTTTCATTCTCATTTGAGATTTTACTTAGAAATATGAGAAATCTTTTCATATTCTTTCAAGTTAAATTTATCAGTATTAATATTTAAAATTTTTAATTTATTAAATTATTATTTAATTTTATAGTATAGCTTTGATAATATATTTTACTATATTGAACATCGTCGTCTGGCGTTTATTGAATTAAATAATACTAAAGATAATTAATTATATTTACAACTAAGTAGTTTAAGTCTTAAGTAATAAATTATCCAAGTAAATTTTATATTAATGTCAACTATTGTATTATTCTATTTGCAACTATTATATTTGATTAAATATTTTTTAAATAAAATTTTAATTTTCTAATCTCTTAATATCTCTGCTCTACCACTAAATTCCAAAAAATAGATTAATCTCTGAACAAAATAAACCTTTCTACGACCAATAGAATTTTTTTTTATTTATAAATCCAATTAATATTTAAAATTTAAAATTTAAAATTATTTGAATTTGGCCAGTTAATAAATTCAAATGAAAAATTAGATTAATTTTTTAAACTTATTATTAAATTTAAATTTTGTTTTAATTTTTTTTTTCATATTTTAAAATATTTTCAACTTCAAAATGAATATTTAATGTTTAATATTATTTTAAATATTTTTTAAGAATGATCTCTTTAATCAGCAGAAAAATTATAATCGAAAAATTCATAAAAATGTAATAATTGTGTATAAACCTAGCCTTATGGTTTAAAAAAATTTTAATTTTAAAAGGTTTTTAAAAGAAGTTTAAACTTTTTGGCCATTTTAAAACCAAATAAATTGAGACAAGAAATTAAATATTGAGCTTAAAAATTAAATAACTAGTCTGGCATATGTCTGATATGTGAACTATAGATCACAAATTATGTGAACTAAAAATTATGTGATCTTTTCAGTGCACATAATTTTAATTTATTTGAAAAAAGCAAATTTAGTCTCTTCAGTTGTTTTTATAATGAACTCTAATTTGAACGTCGATGAAGTAGACTATGTTCACCAATTTCGAAAGATCGGTATTCTATCGAATAAAAATTGTTCAAGTTGTAATTCCGAATTAAAAATAGTAAAACGCAAGCGAAACAAAGACGGTCCAAGTTTACTTTCGGTCGAAGATATTATAGCCGAGGGAACGACTATAATATCTGACAGTTGGTCGTCTTACCAAAAATTGCTTGAATTTAACAATTATAATCACCTCCAAGTTAATCATAAGTACAACTTCTTGGATCCGACTACTGGCGCTCACACCAATAAAATCTTACACTTTCTAAATTTAATTTTACCTAATTAACACTTTAATTTTCAATAAAGTTCACGTATTAATTATCAGTTCACGTTTTTTTTTTGTCTATAAATTTTCGTGCACTTAGTTCACCTATCAACTTTAAGAAAGTGCACATAATTTTCAGTTCACATATCAGACATATGCCACTAGTCTTAACAATATTTACTTACTGAATAGGTAAAAATTGTCTTTATAATATTAATGTATTTAAAAAATTTATTAGAAAAAATATTTTTTAATTATTTTAAAAATGGTGATGATCCTGGTTGAGTAGGAGGAGTAAAAAATCCGTTTCCCAGTTTATTGGCAGCTCTTGAAGGTTCTACTCCAAGAATTTTTTGTAAATTTTGACGAATAGACATTGTGCTTAGAATATATAGAAACAAAAATGAGCAATCTGTATAGTCTTCTCCATTCAAATTCCTGTGGGAAATTCCGCGTATCCAACTAATAGGCTCAAATGGCAGCTTGGCAACTACTCGACCCTCAAAGCTAAATAAATTTTTTTTTTTAATGAGAATAAAAATTTTTTTTTTTTTACATTGAATTGAACATGCTTAAAAGTGCCATGAATGCAAAACTAATTGTAAACATAGATTTCATTTTTACCATTGATAATTCTCGATTATTTAGCTTGAGTTTCTCTTCTTGACGTTCAAGCTTCTTTTTATGGTTTTTATCTGAAGTTTCAGCCAAAGATTCTTTTTGCTTTTCAACTAAAATCAATTCGATATTAATTTGCAATTCTTAATATAAAATTAAATTTACGTTTTTTGCTTTGCCGTTCTATTTCGGCTTGAAGGCGTTTATATTTTTCGGTACGATAAATCAGTAGCCACGAAAATCCTTCACTTAGTAGAGCTGTGAACAAAGCAATAAAAATGATCAAAATACTATCGGATAGCATTTTAGACTTATCTTAATTAAACGTTTGAAAATTTTCCTATAATAAAATTTTTTCAAAATAATTTATTATTTTTTTAATTTCAAATGCAAAAATAAGTTTTATATTAAATGAAAAATATCATATAAATTATGCTTTCATGTATCGTTTGAATAATCTCGACTTATATATTTAGATAAGTTAGTATTAAACTTTTGAATCTTTTTGAAGATAGATGAAGATTAGATGCCTCAAAAAATTTCTATTACCTATAAGATTTTTTCTTTTACATTATTTTAATAAAAACTTAATTTTGAAAAAAAACTACATCAAATAAACCCATTCAGTTTTTCAATTTAAAAAAAATACAGCAATGCAAAATAAACAAAACAAACGTACTGTTATACAGTTGAATAAAATTTAGTTGATTTTTTCTAACCAGAAATTTACAATTATTTGGATAGATAAAAAAGAGATTTGAAAAATTACAAAAAAATTCTAGCGCTTAACTAGATACTGTCAGATGAAAGAAAAGCAACAGATTCTGCTGTTAAAAGTTGTGGATTTGCAAACCGAGTGCAAAAATTGAAAATTTTTCTACGCTGGCAGGAAATCCGATTTGATAAAAATATTCAACAACTTAGCGAAAGATTGTTGGCCAATTTTTGAAACTGAAGCTAATGTCATACCAGACTAGGATGAGTTAATTGTATTGTTCAATGAAAATATTGATGACTTTACTCCAGGCATTGAAGAAGAAGATGATAAAAACATGGTCCAAAACAGCAATGCAAATTTTTTATTTATCCAACAGAAAATAATTTAAATACTTTTAAAATCTGCGGTATTTGAACTAAATTTTCTTAATAAAAACAATATGGACTCATTTATTGCATATATAGAGTATTTAAAAAAAATTTTAAAGTTTAATTAGCTTCATTTTTAAATAAATTGAGAAGTCTCAAAAGTAAAACTTTGATAAAAGCGAAAATAATTTAAACCAGGTCGATAATGGCCGGCATTAATTGTTAAAGTTGTGTATACAAATCAATCATTTGTATACAAAAATTTACTTACACAAACACATAGTTTTATTCTTTGATCTAAAAAAAGACATTAAACAAGTCAATCTCAAATAAGTATTTAATTCTAAATCAAACTTTTTATTTAAACAACAACTTTATATATTGGACACCTCCTCCTCCTCTTAAAAAAAACTAATTCGTTTGAATTCGACCTCAATAAGAAAAAAAAGAACCTAGAAAAATCATCAAACAATCAACAATCTCATTTTAACATTAAATATGAACATAGGAAAACTTGAAACTGACGAATGCATATACATATACATATTTAGAATAAGTAATTTTTATTTTTTTAGGATACAAATATTTTAAGAATTTTACGGATCTGAACTGCTTTATTGATTGCCATATCGAATAAAGCCACTATGAGCCAGCAGCAATCAATGAAGATCTCAGTAAACATTACCGAGAAGGACATAATTAAATTAATTCTAGAATTTCTGTCAAACAGAGAGCTGAATATAGCTATGTTGGACCTGGAACGCGAGACCGGCATCATAAATCACCAATACTCTGATGATGTCCTGTTTCTTCGTCAGCTAATACTCGACGGCCAATGGGACGATGCTATTGAATTTATTCAGCCATTAAAACAAATCGAGCTCTTCAATCATAAACAATTTTATTTCACCATTTTAAAGTATCAGTATCTGGAACTTTTATGCTTAAAATTAGAAGCAGCGCAACAAGACAACCAACTTTCCGTCGAACAGTTGGTCAACTATCTCAACGATCTTAAACAATACTCACCTAACGAAGAAGAATACAAAAAACTTTGTCTGTTGTTAACATCTCCACGCATACAAGATCATCCCGAGTTCAAAAACTGGAATCCTTCGAACGGACGTTTACAATGCTTCAGAGAAATATATCCTCTAGTTAACTTGTTTCTTTCGCCCGAATCAGCTAAATTGAGTCCTGTGTCTCAAAATGAGCGTCTAATTCAGCTAGTTGTCAAAGGCTTATTGTACGAATCGTGTGTAGAATACTGCCAAGCAAGAGCTACAAGTTCGGAAGAAAATTATAACTTGGCTGATCCGAACATTTTGCTTTTGAAGCAAAATTTAACTGAAACAGACGCTTCTCTGCTTAGTTGGCTGCACGCTCTTCCAGTCAGCACATTTTCTTGTCCTTTTGAAGAAAAACCTCTCAAGCTGTCTATGGAAAAATTTTTCAAACCAAATCTGGAAGCAACTTGGGCGGACGCAATTCTAGCCACTCCTATCAAGCCTCAACAGTTTCCCTACAATGCAGTTCCGAGCGGCAGATCCAAAAATACTGAACTCATGTCGAGATCACTCGCGCCTCAATACGAAGGCCTGTCATTCGGTTTGTCCAGGTCGCAAATTTTCACCAGCGGAATTGAAATGAGCCTTGTACAAGATCGAGACAAAATGGTGCCGGACTTGACTAGGTCGATCGGCCTACTAAATTTCGACAATGAACCGTCCAAAGCCAAGCTAAACGGAATAAAAGAGGAAGAAAACACACCAACTTCAAGTGTTAGCTCACTTAAACACGAACCCATTCAGAGTGAAAAGCCGCCATCGGTTCATGTGGACAAATCTCGCGAGTCGTCTAATCCAATGATAGATTCGGCGCTATTCAAGGAATACAAAAAAAACAAGGCGCATATAACTCAACAGCTTGAGGAACAAGAAAAAAAGCGAGAAGAATTAATTAAACAACTAAAAACACCGAGCATTCAAAATGCTTTAAGTGCAATGGCTGGATCAAGTTCTAAAAAGGTTAATTTCAGTGAAGAGGAAAATTTGAGCCCCAAATTGGAGGCAAAAAAAATTGTCAAAAATTCAGATAATTCATCGCTGCCTTTGTCGCCCAATACTTCGAACGATTTTGCGCTAAAATCGCCCAATAACACATCAGCAACATCTTCATTAAGATTGCAATCTCCTGTGCCAACATCTCCTAAGAGTTCTTTAAAAAAAAATAATGAATACATTCGTCCGATAAACGAAGTATTAAAATTTGATTCACTCGAAGATATAACAAAAGCGGCCGCGTTTCATCCAGTATGCACACTAGAGGATCAGCAGGCCATACGCGCCGTTGATATACATCCATCCGGAAATTATTATGTAGTCGGATCAAATTCAAAATGTCTTCGTATTTGTCCCTATCCGAATTTAAACACTGTTAGATCTGATACACCGTGCAAACCGGCGAGTATTTTGCACAAAAAAAGCAAGCATCACTACGGATCAATTTATTGTGTAGCATGGAATCCAAGTGGAAATTTAATAGCCACTGGTTCTAACGACAAAACAATTAAATTAATAAAATTTTCACCTGATTTAACGGAAGATACAGGTTAGTTAAATTCGTATTTTTTTTAAACATCATACGATATCTATATTTCTTTCAAGATCTAATTTTGTGAAATTTGATACTTAAGAACATAACAAAATATCTTAACATTTAAGTTTTTTTTCCTGTACAGATTAGAAATTGGTTGTTAGAAAAAACAAGTTGTCTGACTTGACTCGAAAATTTTGACTTGAATATTTAAAGCTATGAACAATTTTACTTTAAGTTATAAACACTTTAAAAATCAATTTTTCAAGCTCATGTTTTAAAAAATTTAACCTCTCTATTATGTGAAGTAAATAAATTTTTAAAAAATGGCCTATTTGAACTAAAATGAATTTCTTTTAAAATTTCAAAATTTCGTTTTTTTCTTAATATTTTTTTATTTCTTTAGAAAATTTAACAATTTAAGAGCCGGATTTTCTAGTGCTAAAATCTTTTTCAATTAAAAAAAATGTAGTAAAGGTTAGACATGTTTAAATATTTGATAGTTCAAAATGTCTTGAATTTGAAGAGATTCTGAAGTTAATTTTTTTTTACTTTTGCAAAAGTCTGAGGATTATGTTTCAACAGCTGTAAAAATTAGAAAATTATTAACATAATTAGTAATAATGTAAATTATCATAAAGCTAATCGTCCACTAATGGCCATTTATTCTGAAAGTGTACAAAATTTAACGAATTTTTTGGTAATTAAAAATTAATTTCGGAGTGAAGTTTTGGAAAAAAACCTGAAATTTCAGTCTTTTTTTTCCAGAATTTTGTTGTATCTAGTCTTATGATCACGGTGTCCTTGAAGTATAGGTGGATATTTTGGAATGATTTCGAAGTTTTTGAGCGGCATTGCGAATTTTTGTACTGAAAACAAAAACGAAAGCTTAAAATTGAAATAATTTTTTTATTTAGATCCAAAACTTGTTCTGAAAAATGTATCAACTGATACAAAGCATGTATCACACATAATTTCTCTATGCAAATACTCTAAAATATTATTTTTTTAAATTTTTTTATACATATATTGTAATTCACATTCAATTAGCACAGAATAAATTTAAGTGATATAAGCTTTGTATCAGTTGATATATTTTTCAGAACAAGTTTTGGCCCAAAATAAAAAAAGTTATTTCAATTTTAAGCCTTTGTTTTATTTTTTTGTTCTGACATTATTTTTTAAAAAATTAGGTTAACTAAAGGTTAACTATTAAATTGAATCAGTTATATATTAACTTATGATCCAAAAATTTAACTTTACTTGAACTATGAAGTAATAAGTGACTATTAACGGGAATATATAGAATATTTAGCGTTAAAAATATTTTTTTTTAGACTCTGAAATTGAACTTACTTATCACAATGGAACAATCAGAGATTTGGCTTTCATGCAACAAGAAGACAACAATATTTTGATCAGTGGTGGTGCCGGAGATTGCAAGATTCACGTATTGGATTGTCAAACTCAGCAATCATTGCGTATTTATTCGGGACATTCAGCTCATATTTACTCATTGTACACTTGGGCTGGTACCAAAAATGTTTTTGTTAGTGGTTCGCAGGATAAAACATGCCGATTTTGGGATCTCCGAACACCAGAATCGATTCAACTAGTAGCTCCTTCAACTAATATTGCACTTCAAGGAAGTCCCGTGGCTAGCGTAGCAGTAGATCCTAATGGATTGCTGTTAGCTTCTGGACACGAAGACGCAGCGTGTTGTTTGTACGATATTCGAGGATCAAGAATAGTTCAAATATACAAACCTCATTCAAGTGATATTAGAAGTGTTAGATTCTCTGCAAACGCCTATTATCTACTCACTGCTTCATATGATCACAAAATAAATATTACTGATTTGCATGGCGATTTGTCTAAACCTCTTAATTGGTCAGTTGTAGCCCAACATAATGATAAAGTGATTCAAGCTAAATTTCATCCCACACAAATGTCATTCGTTTCTACTTCTGCTGATCGTTCTTCAGTAGTTTGGTCACTTCCATCTTCGACACTTGCTAATGCTTCTGTTGTTTAAATGGCATTAAAATTTTAATTTTTTTAAATAATTTAATTTTTAGTTATTTTAATCGATTATTTAAGTTTTAAAAACAATTTTTCGACTCGGTAAATTAAATCAATCAATGAATCAATTTTTTTAAAGTCTGAATGCAAATTTATTTTATAACTTAAATCAAAATTATTTAATTAACTGTAGATACTTATTTTTTTAGGAAAAGTTTCATTAACATTTTTTAAATAAAATTTATATGACAATCTTTAGCATAATTTTTATTTCCAACAGAAATGTAAAATATATAAAAAAAATTATATAGCGTTAAAAAAATTAAAAAGACTAAATCTATGATATAATAAAAATTTTGAAAAAAAGATTTATCTTTATCTTAACTAATCCGAATTCTTGAACTTATTTTAATTGATAACAAGTATTATATGTTTTTTATTTAGAAAATTGTCTAATTTGAACATGATATTGAAAAAATAAATTGAATTTTTTCCTCAAAAATTCCCAGCAAAAACATAAACAGCCATCCTATTAAAAAAAAAGAAACAACAAGAAATATTTTTTTGAAATTTGGTTTGCCATCATTAGATTCAAACTCTTGTTTTACCCTTGGTATCTAGAAAGATATCTCTAATATTAATTTTTATATATGAAATTAAAAGCCTACCATATTTACAAGAGAAATGTATAAGAACACACCTGTTGTGATTGCGAATATCCACTCTCTGAAAATTATGTCTGGTGATAAACTTAGCAAAATCAGAAAGGCAATTAAGCTGATAGCTGAAGTTATTGAATTCAAAATCAAAACTGTGCAATGTTGAAATCCAGAGGATATAAGAATAGCATAATCGCCAAGTTCATGAGGAATTTCATGAAATAAAATTGCCAAGCTTGTAGAAAATCCAAGACTTAGAGATTCTGAAAATGCAGCTGCAATTGCAAAGCCATCAGCTGCTTTGTGCATTAGATCACCAAACAAAGCAATCCAGCCACTTGGATGAATCGCTTTAAATTATTAATTTTAGATAAAAATAAAATCAATGTTATTTATTACTTTTAAAAGATGCTTTAGCGTTTTTAATTTTAGATTGATTTGTTTTAATATTAACAATGCCTGATTGATTGTTTTTTTCTGAATGGTCAATTTCGTTCAACGAAATAGCTTGACCATTTGAATGATTTTCAGAAAAATCATGGTTATGATCATGGTGGTGATGGTGGTGGAAAAATGTTTCCAAAAGCCATAATAAAAATATTGCTTGAATAAAATTTTGATAAAATTTTTAATTTTGAAAATACTGATATATTACTTGTCATTGTGGCTGTCATTTTCCATAACGGATCATCATGACTCCTAGTAACCTCTTCAGAGTGATTATGGTTAGGATCATCAGAATGATTATGAGAATGAATTCCCAAAGCCTAATTACAAAACTTTTTTCTTTTTTTTCTAAATTAATTTTTTGAGAAAATTACTGTTGGAATTATGTGCAAAAGAGAGTCACTTAATAATGTTCCTATTGCTAGCCCTTTAAGTGCTAAGATCAAAAATTTTAAATAGTTTTTGAATTTTCCAAGTAAACTGACACAAATCATTGAAATGACCCATATGACAATAACTGACAAAGAGCCATACAAATATTCTTATTTTTTAATTTAAAATATATTTTTAAAAATCTAGTTTTCTAAAAAATACTATCAAGTGTTGATGATTCACAAAGATTCAATAGATGTAAGTGTTCATGAGTGTGACATTCTGAATTTAAGCTTAGCCATACTAAAGAAGAAGTCATTTCTTTAAATAAATTTTTTTCAATTAAGTCGGCCGGATTATGAAGATGAAAAATAGTGAAAATATTCTCGCTTGAATAACACTTAAAAAATTAACGATAAACTTTATGAAAATTCCGAAATTAATTTTTTACAATACTAAAATTGTTTGACCTGGATTTCTCTAGTGAATGAATGTGATCATGGCCTTCGTGATCATGATCGTCATGGTCGTGATAATCAATGTTAAGCTTTTCAAGAATATCTTTAAAATCATCTTGAGTAATATAATTTGAACCTTTGTTTGAATATTTAAGAAATATTTGATCCAAAAACCAATTTTTTTCAGGCAAATCTTGGTGCAAATTTTCATGATCTACATTGCGCTTTGGGTAAACTAGATTTTGTAGCGAACTCGATTTTGCTGCTAAAATTACAATACATTGAAGGCCTAAAATGGCTTTAATAAACATTTCCATTATTTTCATTATTTTTTTTTATAATTGCTGTTTAATAATTTTTTTTCAAGACGAAATTTAAAGCTTAAATATTAAAAAATAATCTTGTTTATTTTCAATGTGATAAGATTTTTCACATTTACTTTCATAAGCTTTAATATATATTTTCTCTTATACAATTTTTTCGCTCGTGCTTGTTATCAGCAAATAATATATAAACTTTTTATTTTATCTTATCTATTTTTTAAAACTTAAAGAATAAATTGAATATTTGATGTGAATTTTCAAAAATTTATACAAAAATAGTTAAAGTTTAAATAAGTGGTAAGTATTGCCTAAAGTTAAAATTAATGCTTAATATTAACGTGTTCTAATGTAGTCAGCTATCTAGTTCAGTTTTGAAAACTTTCATATATTTTGTTTTCTTGGAAGTCGATTCAACCTACTGTATATCTGACTTAAGACGAAATTATGTCTCCTTGTTTTTTTTGTTTTCTTTATTTTGAATTTACGTTTTTTCCCTCTTTAATTATGAAAATGGTTGATCACGTCGTTTGTAAAAAAATAATAATTCACTATGTCCAGCCCTTTGCTAATTTTGCAAAACCCTATCAGATCTTCTATATGTAAAATTATTTTTAAAAATGTAAAATTATTTTCATCTTTCCAAAAACAATTAATTTTTTTTACTTTATATGTTAACGGTCTAATCTTGTAATTTTTACGGTCTCATCAGCCTAGACCGTCTTACTCATGATTATGAAATTGTTCAATTATTTGGTCTTATATTATTTTGATGATGATGTGATTAAAAAAATAAACAAATTTTTTAAAAATTATTTTTATAATTCTGTATTGTATATGGATTCAAATGAAAAATATATTTTGAAATTAAGTTAAATTGACAAAAATTATACAATTTTCAAATGAAATTGCCATTTTATTTTAAAAATTCTTAAAAGATATTTAGATATTGGTCTGATAAATGCATTTTTTTTCTATTAATAAAAAACAAAAATGCACTTGCCAAATAAAAAATTATTTAATTTTCACGTGACCAATCTTATTTTCTCTTATATTTGAAAATTTCTATAAACTTAAATATTGAATTATATCAAAGATTTTATTTAAAGAAAATAACGTATAATAGGAGTAGTAGTGGTAGTATATAAACTGCACTTTGGTGACATGCGAGCTAGTCAGAGACGCTCTGTGACAGTTTCAAAATTTTTATCAAGGTTGTTTTTGAATTCGTTCACATTTTTTGACTAAACAATTTCGTTGGAAAGTGAATTGCAGTGGTTTGATATTCTGCTACTGAAGAATTTGTGGCGTTTGTTTCAAAAGATAAGTTCTTTTCTAAGAATATAACAAGTGTAAAACTTTTTCCATGTTACTAGGTCTCGAGTGATCAAGGTTCGCAGCAAAAAGCCAATGATAATACTTGCCTTTGATTTCTGAAATTAAGATTCCTAAATCTCTTTCTCATTTTTGGTTTTGAAAATTTACAACTTGTTTTTTGAATTATAGTCTAGCATGGTATAATTCGATTTTGAATTGTTCTTGTTGGTGTGCATAATTTTACACTTTGATATGTTAGGAAGCATAAGCCATGTATTTGTACAGTCGGTAATTTTGTCAATGTTGTTTTGCAAGCTGACAGTGTCTTGGGTTATCTAACTTGATTTGATTTCCGCCAATATCATGGTGTCATCCGCTATTATTTTGCAAATATGTGTTTATTTAGGATGCTTGCTATTGAATAATTTTCAACAACTGTTTCACCAGCATTGTTTAATATCGAGTTGAGCTTAGATTTGACTTTTTGTTTGCTAACAATGTACGAGTCTTTTTGGATTTTTAATGTCAAACACATGGCTTTTGACTAATTCCCTTATTGTAAAGCGCGATTTTTTTTCAAATTCTCTTTTGACTTTTTTATATTCTTTATCTAAAGAGCGGATTTTATAATCAGAAGCTTTGAATTTGTGCCATAATGTTCTTTTTATTTTAGACAATTTGCTAGTTTGTTATCCAAGGCGCTCTTTTTGGCTTGAAACGAAATTGTAGTTTGATATGAAAACTTTTGTACATGAATTTATGACTAGAAAAACTTTTGAGTGGAAAGTGGGACAGATCGGAGTTCCAGGACAAAGTATAATTGAGTTCGATATTTCTTTTTCAATAATCGAGTTAAGATTTTGGTTGTTACTTGGTGGTGGACGATATATACAATCAAGTATTAAGGTTTCACTTTTTAATTGAAGTGTACACCAGAATTGTTCTGAGTGCAATATATTTACTGTAATACTATATATTTACGAGTCTAGTTGGTTGCTCACGTATATTGCTACACCATCTCCAACTCCAACCCTATCCTTTCGGTAAAGAGTAAAGTTTGGTAGAGTTGTAGACGTGTGAGAGCTGTACCAAGTTTCAGTGATGAAGATAATATCTGGATGCTCATTTTCAATTCGAACCGAAAATTCGTTTAGTTTGCTGCAATTTAGTGAAGTAGCACTCGTGTATAAGCATTTAATTTTGATAATAAGTTAGATGCTTTAAACAATGATTAAAAGTGGAATTTGTGAAAAAATTGGTTACAATTTTTGATTTATGACATTCCAAAATACTCACAATTTTCTTGCAGTAAATTCTATAACTAAATTTTGAAAATCAATCTGCAACTAATTAATAAAATGAAGTTAACAATATAGAAAATTATCTATCCAGTAAAATTTTTGTTTGTGTAATCTTCTGTTTCATATCACAAAAACTTTTTGAACTATTTAACTGAGATCTTTTTAAAACAACAGAACTTTTAGTGTGTTAATACTACATATTTTAAAATTAGAAATTCAATCATAAAAATTTATATATTTTACTTATAAAATATTAAAAAATTATAAAAATTATTATTAATCAAATTTTTATAGCCAAAAATAAGTATTTATAATTAATAAAAGTTCTTTAGATTAAATTAAAATATTTTGCAAAATATTTGATCATATAAAATTAAACCATCGGAATAACCTTGTTCTTTTCATATCTCTTATAAGCTTCAATGACTACTTTATTATTTTTATCTTTTGCTGGGCGCCAAGCCTTGTCTCTTTGAATTAATGCTATCAATGGCTAAAAGAAAAAAAATTAAAACAAAAATTACATAAAGAAAAAATTACATTATTAGTATAGTATTTGGTATTAATAAAAATATATAACATCCAACCGACAATACCCGCAAGTGATGAAGCGCTGAGACATTGGCCGAAGACATGACTCCAGTAGGGAAATTTGTAGTATTCTGATTCAATGGGACCTGAGTCAATCCAAGAAAATATAGTTAGACCGATTAGTAAAAATGGTGTTACAAATTTCCAGCAAATTTTGAACCATATGAACAAATATTCATGCAGTTTATGCATAAATACTGACTCTTTAGGAATCATTGTTGACACATCTATTTGGAAATAATTAGCTCCATAGACCCATCCAACTGAAATACATTCCAAAAGTGCAATTAGAAGTATGGCCCAATTAGCTGAGTATTCATCAAGTAATTCAATCCAATATGTTCCTGTCTGACTACATAAAATTAATCCAACTAAAAAATATAATAAACAAATAATTGCTAGAGTAAGCGCTTTAATTTTAGAAGTTTTTTTTAATAATGGAAAAAAGTCTTCTAATGATGTTGTCAATGTTTCAACAGATGCCATCATTGTGCCCATACCCAAAGCCAACATCATCACAAAAAACATAATGGCCCATATCGGAGCACCTGCCAAAGTTGTTACTGCAAATGGGTAAACAACATATACCAATCCTTGACC
Source organism: Brachionus sp. 'Tiscar' (assembly GCA_006352455.1). Taxonomy (NCBI): domain Eukaryota; kingdom Metazoa; phylum Rotifera; class Eurotatoria; order Ploima; family Brachionidae; genus Brachionus; species Brachionus sp. 'Tiscar'. The sequence goes on along the minus strand of VANL01000082.1, from coordinate 10,666 downwards.
AGATTGCACAACTTTATCCATTTCAAGACCAGTAGTTTCAGATAAAGAACCCATATAAGCAAACACAACCAACCCTGCCAGGATACAGGTCAAAAAATTTGACAAAGACAATATGAGAGTATCTCTTAAAATATTATGGTGATACTTGTTATAAGAACTTAAAGCTATAAGACCACCATATGATAAACTTAAGGTAAAAAAAACCTTAACAGATTTTTAATTTTTGTTTTTTTTACAAGAAAATTGATTAAATTTTTTTGATTACCTGAACAGCTGCATCTCTCCATACAGTTGAATCAGAAAGCTTACTTAAATCTGGACTAATGTAGTAATATAAACCTTTTCCAGCACCTTCTAGCATCCAACCTCTAATTCCTAAAATAAATAGAACCAAATAAGGAAATAATGCTGTGAAATAAACTATTTTTCCAGATAGTTTAACACCGCGAAATAATGTCAAAAAACAAACGATCCATGCCAAAAATAAAGCTAAAACAAGTTCCCACACAAGGTATCCAGTTTTGTTCATGTCTTCGGATTTATTCAGAATTTGTACACTTAAAAAAAATTATCTGCTTATTAATTTCTGGTTGTGTTATCAATTTTTTTTTCTCTTTAAAAAAAATTATTGATTAACTTAATAAACCTTGAATATTTTTTCATTTTAACAATCAGTTGATTAATCGCATTTTTTAATATTTTCTATTTTTTTGTATTAGGGTTTAAATTTTAAACTAACACGAAACGTGAATCAAAAATTAATGATTTACTTCCAGAAATCTTGACTTGGATAAATTGGATTCCAATAACCAACTGATACTTTATTAGGTGAATCACAGCTGATTCCAGGAAAATTTAGATAGCACTGGCCGTCATCAACGCATTTATAATAAACAGTTTCATTCTCACAATTTGTAAAAGTGAAATTATCTTTAAAATTATCCACACAATCTTTTAAATTTCTTTTTATTAACTTTTTTGTTTACTAAACTTTAATTTACTTTTCGATGCCCATTTAGGATTGCATTTCTCCCAAGGCAATGTTGTATTAAAAGAAAGAACAAGGTAGTACAATGAATAAGCAATTATCATTATATAGTATATGTTGACATAATTATTGATTAAATTCATTGATATGCCGACTCCTTTAAAAAGTGGAACCATAACCCAGGACATAACTGGTCCTCGGCTTGTAAACTGACCCACAGACAATTCTAGATACATTATGGGAACGCCAATTAGAATCATAAAAATAAGAAATGGAATCAAAAAAGCACCACCACCGTTCTTATAACAAAGATAAGGAAATCTCCAAACAGCACCTAATCCAACAGAATAACTTAGAGCTGATAAGAAAAAATCTAGTTTTCCGGACCAATTTGCTCTTTCCTCATCATCATCGTCATCATTGATTAGCTCATTTTCTTTTGTATTTTCTTCTTTTATTTTATGTGTATCTAATGGATGTACTTTAGTTGAATTCTAAAAATTTCATTAACTCATTTTTTTTAATCATTTCATTTTATCTAAAATTTACTTGTGAATTTTTACGGTTTATCTTTTTTTTTTCATCAATTTGATTAAGCTGAAATAAATTTTCAGAATTTTCACTACGATCTTGTTCATCCATCTCTGAATTTTGTAATAATTCTAAATTAAATAAGCATGATTTATTTTCTCCAAGCTAATTTGTTTCATTAATTCAAGAATACTATTTTTAATTTTAAACTATTTTTAACTAGTTGCAAATAAAGATTAAAAAAAAACAAATAAAAATTTGAATCTTTTTTGAGGAAAAATTACAAATTAATTGAAAGAAGAGACTAAGACCCAACCCATAAAGGACTTTTTCAATCACTTTTATAAAGAGTCTTTTAAGATTTTGAGGTTTTAACTTATAAAAAATTTCTATTGATAAAAAGAAAATAATTTAATACACTTTTTGTTTTTTTTTAATTATTTTAAAAGCCTTTCGGTTTTTATTTCAAAAAAGTAAAGGTCGAAGTATTCTTAAATTTTTTTTTCTGTTTATAAAAGATTATAACTTGAATTTTGAGTTATCTGTAAAGGTTAACACCAACGAAAAAATGATCTATATCATTTTAAATTTTGTTTATAATAAAATTACTATTATTTACGTAAAAAATAAAAAATTAAGAATACTTAATATATTTTACGTGAAATTCCCTATATAAAACGTTATAACAAAAAATATATAATATATAAAATCTTGAATAGTTCTAAGTGAAAAAAATAACAAAACACTTTTTTTAAACGACATTTTCACACGTGTACACTTGCTATTTGTTTTATCTTTTAAAAAGCCTCTTAAAAACTTATGATCTGAATGGATTTTGAAATATTTATATAATTTTTATTATGTTAGTTAGTTAGTTATTTACACTGACCTTGTTTTCAAAATTATTTTTTCTGGTGGAAGAGAACCTAATCATTATAGTAGGACCAATTAAAAATTCCAGATTCTTACAGCGTTTTCAATGTGACCCTAATTGCTTCAAATATTTTCTCAGACCTCATATTCTGCTTCAAGACCAAATACCATCAAGTTGTCCATGTCGTTCTCTCTAGCTGCTAATATAGAGTTTATCATTACAACCTGCTACTGCGTTAAAAGACTGAGCATTTCTCAAAAATTGTATTCTAGGTATTAAAAATAAAAAAGAATCAACCTATTTTATTAACTCGCTCTTGTACAAACTAACTTCTAACCATGATATTTACTTTTAAAATACAGTAGTAGTAGTAAAAAAACTGCCATCCATAATGAGTTAAGATTTTACAAGTTATAGCAATAAATAATTCGTTAATGGTTATTATCTAGTTAAGCTTTAAAAATATTTTTTGTTTTAGAATTAACACTCAAAAACCGGAGGGGTTTCTTCGACCCTTTGTGTTATTTTCCTTGTATGTTTTTGTTCCATGAAGATAAGCATATTTTGCAGCAAAAATTAAATTATTTTATTATTTTTTGATTTTAGAATTTTAAATAGAAAAAAATTTTCAATAATGATCAAAATTTATTTAACTAAAAATAAAGAAAAGATGTACCATAAAGAGCCAAAAAACCCATCCGGTTTTTGAGTGTTAAATAAAAATTTTAGTTTCATTCTTATTTTTATTTTCTTGCTTTTCTCTACATATTTTTTTGATAATGCTGCTAGGAATTTTTTAATCCATAATTCGATCATTTAATATTATAAATGATGCAACTTTCTGAATCTTCTATTTACAGAACTAAATTAAATATTTTGAAAAAAGTCATATAATTTCACAATACCAAAAAATTTTAAATATTTATACTTTAATTTTTGATTAATTTGTAAAAAAAATACAATTTTATTACTTTAATCATATTTTTTTAGATAATCTAGCCAGTAAATCTGACTAAAAAAAATTTAAAACAAAAAATTATCATTTTGCAGTATGGTCTTAACAACTTTGACTAATTTAATTGTGAGAAATTCCGATTAATCAAGAGAAGTTAGGTCAAAAACAAATAGCTTTTCTCTACAGCTATTTACTTTAAAAAAATTGAAAAAATAAAGTATATGGTCAACATGACCTGAAACGAACTATGAGAGATAGCCATGAAAAAATCCAAAAATACAAAATTTCTAATTTTAGTCAAACTAATTTTCATATGAAAATGTTTAATTAAAATATAACTTAGCTTCATTAACTATAGTTAAAATCAATTTTAACAGATTAGCTAGATTTTTAGTTCAAATATTTTAGCTATAATGACACTTAGATAATGTAATATTTTTTTATTTGAAAAATAATTTGGATATGAAATCTAAGACATTTCTGGGCAGCTCTAGTCCTGTTAGATGATGTAAATGCTCATAAATTATTACCTGAAATAATTTTCAATTAATGAAAATTAAACACAATAAAAATTTTATTCAAAATAGTTTTTAATTTTAATGCTAATATAAGCAATTTGTATGCTATCTCTTTTTTTTAATCTGTAGATAGTTTTTATCGCTATTTATTTAATTGATTTATCTCATCAAAAGTCACATGAATTATTGATTAAAAAAAGATTTTTAAAAATTTAAAAATTTACCTTTTTACATAAAAATAGCAAAATATGTAACAAAAGAAAAATTTAAATATTTTAGAGAACTAAAAATTCAATTCACTTGTTCTGTCATTTAAATTTAAAGTCCCTTAAAAAAATAGAACAATAACCTAAAATTAAAATATAAAATTTTCAAAATTATACATTTTACATACAAATTGAATTTATGTGTTAAAATTAGAAATTTTTTTGTTTAGCGAAAAACAAAGCAACATGAACAAAAATAAATAAAATAATTTCTGCATTTGGACCTTTTTATTCGAGCTATTTCAAAGCTGAGAAAAGCAAATGGACAAAATTATTAGCTTTATAGGACACGAAATTTTTTAAAAGTTAGTTGTATGCTAAAGGAAAAAATTCATAAACTTTAGCTTGATAAATGAAATAACTTTGTTGATATCACTATATAAATCAGAAGTGACTTTATACAAATAGAATTTAAACTAATCAAACAATAGAATTTAAGCTTACATGTATTATAAAAAGCTTTCCAAAAATGTCTAATTCTGGTAAACCCGCCAAAAATAACAAGCTAAGCTTAAAACTTACACAGACTCAGCAATCTATAACGCACTTTTAGATTCTATTTTAGGCTTTAGTTTTTTGTGACTTTTTTGTATTAACACAACATTTAATTTTATCATATCTAATACTTCTAGAAAACTTTAGTTCAAGATTTTTTCAAATAGTAAAAAAATTTATGAATGAAATTTTATTAATATCTATTTTATTTAACCAATTTAGTTTATTAAGAATTTTTTCTTATATAAGTACCAGACTTGGACAAAAGTCATTAAGTCAAAGTCCAGTCAAATGACTTTTTTTTTTGACTTTTGCCTAAGTCTGATGAGTACCATACAAAATCAATTACATTTACCGTATTTCACCTTTCCGAAACAAAAAAGCAAATACTAAAGTTACTTCAGAATACTTCCTTCGTCAATTTATCACTTATCATTTGACGGTCTATACAGTTCTATAGTCTTCTCGAAGATCAAAAATTGACACAATTGAAACTAGACATAAAAATATATTCAACAGGTAATTTAAAAATAGTTTAATGAGGAAAAATTCACTGATCACCCCACTTAAACATGACTATATTGGTGTCTTCAAGAAGCCCAGAATCAAAAACCTCCTTATTTCAAGTCTCTAACGAACTATTCCAATGGGTAATTGAATTTTAAACATACCTCAAATTTCTCTTTTTTTTCTCTTCAAATTGTGATAACTTCCAATGCTTTTGTAAACAATTTCATAAAATATACTTTATAGAAAAAAAATCTAACGAGCAAATGAGACGAGAAACCTTAAATAAAAAAAAACATCTGCTTTTTTTAATTTTTAGTTGATAATTTAAGTCAATAAAATATTTTAAATTGTATACCACATCTGAAAGTTAACGATAGTTCAACGTAAATATTTTATCTATAATATATTATCTTGTGGCATTTAAATTTTCAAATAAATAAGTCCAATAAGGAAAAAAAAACTCTGAAATTTTTTTAGTTTTATAATTTGAATAGTTTTTTAAATTGAATATTTAATCAAATAAAAAAGTAATCTAATCTTAAAAATTAGTTATTAAATCTTATATTTTATTAGTTTATTATTGTAGATAAATTTTAAAAAAATTATTTCATTTCAAAGATCATTTTGTTTAATTTTAATTAAATCAGTTAGATGTTGGCTTAATAATAAAATTTAAATAATTATGAATTAGTCTTATAGGTTTGAATATATTCTGAACAAATATAAATCACAATGCTTTTCAAAAATGTTTTATTTCAAGAGAATTATCATTAAAATTTGATTGGCCCTAGAAATTAACGATCATTCTAAATCAAATACTTAACTTTGAGCACATTACTTTTAAGAAGCCAATTAGACTTAAAAACGTCTGTGTTGATAAAAAAAAATCAAATTTCATGCTTTATCCCTGCTTATCAATAACTTCAAAATTTTAAAAAACGTATTTTATTTAAATACTTTTTTTTTATAAGGTCAAATAGAACACATGATAAACATTTTAATAACTATTGTTTTTTCTATAGATTTCACTTTTTTTAAGAAAGAAAAATCTAGTAAGAATCGAAACCACTTAACATATTCCCTTGTTCAATATAGCAGCCTCATAAATCTCCCCAATATTAAAATATTCTAAAATTACACCACGTGATTATTTTTGATGCAGATACTAGTTAAAAAAATATCTTTGGAGAATGCAATGTCATTTTAGAATATTCTAACATGGTTGTCAAATGCATATGCCAAATTTATGTGGCTTCAATATCGAACAAGGGAATACGGTAAATGTAATTGATTTTGTCTGGTCCTATATATAAGAAAAAATTCTTAATAAACTAAATTGGTTAAATAAAATAGATAAATTAATAAAATTTCCTTCATAAATTTTTTTACTGTTTGAAAAAAATCTTGAACTAAAGTTTTCTAGAAGTATTAAATATGGAAAAAATCAAATGTTGTGTTTATACAAAATGTCACAAAAATTTAGAACAAAATTGGTATAAAAAACGGGAAACAAAGTATTTTACAACATTCGCATAGCATTACCGTATTTCATCAAAAAGAAGTAAGCACACTCAGAAGAAACCTGCAAGTATTTAAGTCAAAAAATTTCTCTTTATTTGAGCTGCTTTTCTCAAAAAAATGTGTCTTGTTTTGACGAAAATTTACCAGCCATTTGTCGTGTTAAACATCTATTTTCTTGGTTCTAACAAAAGGAAAAAATTGATAAATTTCTTTTACCATATTTCATCAAATATAAGAAAGTTTTGTCATTAAAGGATTTCTTCTATTCGAAAATTTTTCTCTCCGAAAATGTGACTCAATTATAAGAAATTTATCGCCATTTATTTTTTTAATCAGAAACAAAAAAATGCATGTCTTATATGAGAGATAATTCGTAAATTTTCTTTTAGATGAAACACATTTTTTGTAAAAAATAACTCAAATAAAGAGTGATTTTTGACTCAAATAGTAACAAGTTTCTTCTATTTGTGGTTATTTCTATTTGAGGAAATACGATATTTTAGAGAAAAATGTTTTCGAATAGAAACAACACTTTGATCACCGAACTTTCTTTTATTTGATGAAATATGGTAAAATAAAAAAATTAAAAAAAAACATCTGGATTTTTTTTATTTTTAATGACCAAAATAAATTAAAATAAAAACAAGCCAATAAAAATACTTTTTGTCTTAAGCAAGTTGTATAGTTGTTTCAGACCAATAATTAAATATATTGTTGCCATCCTCATCATTTGGTAATTAGTTATTTTTGTTGTAATGGCTAAAAGATTTAGAAATTCAAGAAATCTAAAATTCTGGGATACTTTTTTTTTCAATTTGGGTGTCATCAATTCATTTAACATCTTTGATCTGGATATTTGTTGATCATTTTGTTGGCAAATTTTTTGAAGCCTTGATTTCAAAAGAGGCAAATTCGACACAAAAAAATATTCAATAGAATCGTAAATTTTTGTAAAAATTCTTCTTCTTTTATTAGAAAAAAAGAAATTAATCGAGTCAACTAGTGCATAATTATTATTTTTATTGATTTATGACATCAATTTAATATTTTCAGATCACAACCAGCTATTGGGTCTTTTAAAGTAGTTCATCCCAAGCTAAAATATGTATATGTTTTGTGAATGAAACAGTTATAACACAAAGAGGCCTTAGTAGATTTTTAGGTTTCTTTTGATTATTTTAGGTTCAACATAATTATAAGTCCAAAAAAAATTTTCGATTTTTTTATTTTAATTTTTTGCAAAATTATTAATAGAAAATTTTCATGAATAATAAATAAATAATAAAAAAAGCTACAGCAGGCTAACTGCGGAGCAATACGACAATAAGTAGCCTTGCTATGGCAGCTGTCTGATTATAACATAAATGAAGATTAGATGAGCTCCAAGATTTACAAGGTGATCGTTTGAATACAGAGAAAATAAGATTAATTTAATTAAAACTTAATTATTTATTCAAAATTTTAAAATAAAGGACGTATGCAAAACTAAAATAAGAAATTAACCAATAAATTATATTTTTTTAGAAAATTTTCTATGGGTTTAGATAAAAAAATCTCATGACACAAAAATCAAAAGACAATATTTTCTTTGACAATTTCTTATTAACTTTTCATGTGATTTTTTTTATATATTTTTTTAGTCTTATAAATATTAAATAAAAGATAGCATGATTTTAAATAAATCAATTTAAAAGCAAAACAATGCTAAAAAAAGCTTTCTAAATAAGTTTTTCTATTAATTTGCTAGATATAACGAATCTTTTAATCATAATTAAAAATAATATCAGTGTGTTCTTAATTTTAAAAATCATATGAGAATTATTCAACTTTTATTAAACAAATAAGATAAATTTCTGCAAGTTAAACCTTTTAAAAAGGCTAAGCTATTTTGAATGAATGTTATTTGTTATCTTTCTTAGTAAGATTTTGTTGTCTTGTATGATAATTAAGTTTATGGCTTTGATAAAAATTAGAATCATTTTTTGAATTTCAATCAATCTTTTAAATAAAATAAATAAAAAATAAAATTTGAAAAAGCAAATAACTATAAAAATTTATTACATAGCTAATGTGAATAATGCTGGAGAATTTCGAATTCGAAATCGAATAATAAAATTTTTAATTAATCAAAGTAAGATAAAATTTGATTATGTAACTTTGAAATATTCATCCTTTACCCTATTTTTCGATTCACTCTGTTATGAAAAGTCGTTCTTATTTCAAGCTTCTGAATCTTAAAAGCTTTTGGTAACAATTAAAGCCATGAGGAAAATCCTTTGACTAACGTGTGTCGACCACGGCGTACATGCCTTGCCCATCTGAGCCTTGTTCTTTTGACCATCTTATCAAGTGAGTCAATTTTTGTTTGTTCAAAGAGTTTTAGTTTTGTCAATCCAATTTTTCAATTTTCGATGTTCAGCATTTAAAATAAAAATCAAAATAACTATTTAAATTATTCAAAAAACAAATGTGTAAAATTTTCAAATAAGATAAATTAAATAAAAAATTGAAAAGATAAAAAATTAAAAACCAATTTTTTTTTACTACTATTACTACTCCTAAATTAGTTAAAATAGAATATAAAGAAAATTTAAGCTCATATTTATTTATTTATTTGATAAAATTAACCTCCTAAGAAGAAGAAAATTAAGTTACTGATGTAAGAAAATAAAAATAAAAAAAAGAGATTATGCCTTGCAGGATGATAGAATTAAATGAGCTACGAAAATTACAATTAAACAAAATTTTAATAAACTATTATAAGATTGATTGCATGTTGCATCTAATATGTATCAGTTGATACAAAGGATGTATTACCCAAAATTCTGTCCCTGCAAAAACTCTGCAATACAATTTACACCTATTTAAAATTTTTGTTTTTGTTCCAAAATTCACAATGCCAATTTAATTTAAAATCGCTATAATTTTCTCTCTCCTCTTTTTTCTTTTACAATCTTCGAAATCATTTAGGAGAAACAAAAACACAAATTGATGCAACAGATTATAGCAGACTTGTTTTTAAGTCAAAGTCACAAAAATTTAAGTCAAAATCATGACTTGACCTAAAACTGTGACTTAAAAACAAGTCTGGTCCTGATAGATCACTTAATCAATCCCTTCGAGATCGTTGTCTGTTGCTAATTGAAATACGAGAATGTGATATTTTAAAATTATTTTGCCATTTTGACAATTATTAGCAATTTTTGACATGACTTAAAAAAAAAAAAAAAAATTTAAGTCAAGTCATTGACTTGACTTGACTTGACTTAAGACTTGTGACTTAAAAACAAGTCTGGATTATAGTAAAAAAATTTCAACAACCATAATTGATCATAGATTTTTTGAAAAAAATGTAGTCTGCTAGAATTCTTTAACTTTTATACAAATACAAACATGAATGAACTTGAAAAAGAAAGATTTTTTTACATGATACTATTTCTTTTTTGTTTAAATATATTTCTTTTTTCTTTCTGTGTCGAAGATCATTCTGTTTTTGAGCTCTTAATTAAAATAAATGAATAAATTTAAAAAAAATGAGAAAGAATATGATTCGATAGGAAAAATGATAAAAAAATTGAGATTAGTTGATGTGCTTCTTAAAATTTTTTATGTACAAATAAAAATTTAGCAATCGAGAAAGTCAAAAAGTTTTTAAGATAAATTTATAAGAACACTTAGATCGCTAAATTGGCATTAAATAATATTTACCTTTAACCAAAAGATTAACTTTCTAATTCTTATGATTTGTTTTTTTAATAACAGATTTTATATTTTTTTATTTATCTAATAATTGAATAAAAAAAAAAAATTTACATATATTTTTTTATATTAAATAATTTTTTAATTTATAAAAATTAATTTTTTCAAATATTAAACGATCGACGCGTTTCGACAAAAAGTGGCCTTATAAATCAAAGATTAAGAAAGAAATGGAAAAATGTATTTGACGCATTAAAAAAAAAAATTATAGCATAGAAAAAAATTTAATAGAGCATAAACCCAAAAAAA
>VANL01000081.1:0-74620 GCA_006352455.1 Brachionus sp. 'Tiscar' | reverse complement strand
TTGCTGCAAGGCGTGTAGACTCGAGTGCTCTTTCGGTTTTTCAAACAGTTATTGATAAATCAATAATCGATATTATCGTGGATTCATCTAACCGTGAAGCGGAAAATTGCAAAAGTTCATTTCGAATGACTTTCGAATCGGTTTATTTATTTATTGGTGTTTTGCTCTGCCGTGGATTATTGGCTGTTAGAGATCTATGGTTAAGAGAATATGGAATTCCAATTATCTCCGAACTTATTTCAAAAAACGAATTTTGTAAAACAATGAAGTTTATTCGTTTCGATGATAATAAAACTCGACAAACACGAAGGTCTAATGATAAGTTTGGTCTAATACGAGACATTTGGGAGAGATTCATCGAAAATTCACAAATGTGTTTTCGACCTGCCATGCAAATCAAGATGTCCATTTATTCAATACATTGCGAGTAAGCCAGACAAGTTTGGGATTAAATTTTTTGTTTCTCGTTGATGTAGAAACCAAATATTTGACAAATGCTTTTCCGTACCTAGGAAAAGAGTCTGACAAAGCAGATGGTATTCTCCAAGGAGAGTATGTTTTAAAAAAATTGATCCAACCGTATGAAAATATTGGTCACTGTATTTGTACCGACAATTTTTTACATCTTTGCCTCTTGCAATCGATCTTATGAAAAAAAAAACAAATATAATTAGTACGAGTCATTAGACTCGTTTTGATTTTAAATATTCTTCTTTTCATGTTAGAGACTTTTATGGAACTAATGAAATATTTAAACAAAAGTTTTGTCAAAAATAGCTGGTCCTTTGAGTGTAAATAAAAGATTCAAATGAAATAATTAAGCAAAACAAACTGTTTGGAATTCAAAGGTATAGAAAATTTTAAAATTGTCAAACTTAAATAGAAACTAATTTTATTAAAACAATAAAATTTAAAAATAATTTAATTTTGAGTTTTAAAACGGTGGATTTCAAGTTGGTTAATTTTAAAAATTAAATTTTTTTTCAATGAAGCTCTTGAACAGATGTGTAGATACATTTTGTAAATAATTATTTATTATTGTTATTATTAATAGACTATATTAATAGACTAGAATTAATCGATTTAAAAAAAAGATTCTATTTATTTATTTTTTGTATAATTTTAAAGCCTTCAAAATGTTTTATTGATTAAAAGTTAAGTTAATTATCAAATAATTTGATTATGCATTTTGAATATTTGCTATTTGTTATTTTTAAATTTTGAGTCGTGTCACAACCAAAAATATCTATTAAGTTAATTATTAATAGTAGATTCAAATGAAACGATTAGAAAAAAACATTTCCAAGGAAGATTCTATTCATTTGACTCAATCTTTGTTGGAACCAATTGATCATTCTGAAAACGAGTCCGAACACGACCATCATGTGCACAAAAAACAAGATTTGAGAAAAGACTATAAAAATATAGCTTTACTATTGTTTTTGTATTTTTTACAAGGAATTCCTTTGGGCTTGACCGGAAGCTTGCCATTTATACTTTCATCACGAAAGGTCAGTTATGCTGATCAAGGAACTTTCAGTTTCGCATTTTGGCCGTTTTCTCTCAAGCTTCTCTGGGCTCCAATTGTCGATTCAATCTATTTTAAAAAAATTGGACGCAGAAAAAGTTGGCTTATACCAATTCAATATTTGATTGGTGCTTTCATGGTATTGTTTTCGGGCTATATTAAATATCTTCTTGAAGAAAAACCTGCTGAATTTCAAACCCACCACGATATTTATGGAATTACTGCAATTTTTTTTTTTTTTACTTTTCTAGCAGCTACACAAGACATAGCTGTTGACGGATGGGCTTTAACCATGCTGTCCAAGTATTCAGAAACTTTTAAATAAGAAAATTTGAAAATAAATATTTTGCTTTAGAGAGAATGTTTCATGGGGCTCAACTTGTAACACTGTTGGCCAAACAGCTGGATGGTTTGTAGGCAATGTTCTTTTTTTAACTATTGAATCAGCTGACTTTTCAAATAAATATATAAGACCATTTTTGGGAATGGAAAATCAGCCTTATGGAATATGTCCTATTGACAGTAAATGACATAAATTTAAATTAAAGTCTAAATCAATCTACCAAAATTACTTATTAATTATATAATATTAAATTTAATTTGAATTAATAATTGAAAAAATAGATCACCATATTAGCTAAAGCAATTGTCTTGACTTGACTTTAATTTCTTTATATAACTTAAACATCGAAAATAAATCTTTACTTAATTTAGAATTCATGTACTATTTTGGAATAATTTTCTTGGTGTCTACTACACTGGTGTTGTTTTTTAAAAAGGAAGAAGATGTTCACACAATAGATGATTCATTCGAGAGTAAATTAACAGTTGGTCAAACTTACAAGCTTATGTGGAAAATTTTATGGCTAATGCCAGTAAAAAAAATGATAATCATTTTATTGACAGTAAAAGTAAGTAATTTTTTTCATTCAAAAAAATAAAAAACAGAAATTTTATAAATTAAAAATTAAGGATTTTTATTTTAATAAGAATTTAATAATTAAAAAAAAATTTAAACTGTAAAATTTTTATACAAAAGAGAATTTTAAAATAAGATAAACTAAACATATTTTTAATCTAGATTGGATTTGCAGCTGAATCAATGGCTTATTTAAAAATGATAGAAAATGGTGTACCTAAAGAAAAGCTCGGTCTTCTAGCTATTCCTTTGACACCATTACAAATTATTCTGCCTTTATTATTAAGTCGATACACAAATGGAATACGCCCCTTGGATTTGTACATTAAGGCGATTCCGTTTAGATTATTCATGAATATTGTTGGAGCTCTTTGGATTTATTTTACACCATCTTTCAAGGATTCATATAATGATTATCCTTTGTATTATTATCTCTTATGTCTATTAGTTAATTCAGTTCAGTCAATTTTTACTTATTCGATGTTTGTATCACAAATGGCGTTTTTTTCGAAGGTATCGGACAAAAAAATTGGCGGAACTTATATGACGTTTTTAAATACGATTACCAATATGGGCGGCAATTGGCCATCAACTACAGCGCTTTATCTAGCAAATTTTTTAACTGTCAAAAACTGTGCCCTAAATCCATCAGCTAATCCTTCTATCCATTCAAACTCGACAATTTTGGATTCAATCAGCAAAAACATGTGTTCAAACGAAATTGAATCAGAAAATTGCACTGATTTAGGCGGCACATGTGTTACCAAAGTAGACGCTTTTTATGTCGAAACTTTAGCTTGTACTATTATCGGTATTATATGGATTTTGATATTTAAGAATCTTTTATATAAATTACAAGCAATGTCAAAAAATATGTGGAAAATATCAAAAAAAAATATTTAATTAAAATTTAATTTTCTTTAATTGTTTTAGTTTGAACTTTTTTAAAAGAGATTTTTGTTAGACGTTTTATTTTCTTTAAGTATAATTGAATCTTAAAACTAAAGAAAAATAAAAATTATTCTCAAATTTTTTTATTTTTTTTTGGCAAAATTTATTGCTTTTAAGTAAATTATATCTTCAAAAATCAAAACATTATTGATTAAACGTTAAGTTAACGTTCAATTAAACTTTAGGATCAAAACAGATGCATTTTTATAAGAATTTAATATTAACTCTTAAACAAACATTTTAACCCGGAAATTTTTAAGTATTGGGTATTTGTTTGGGTCCTGTACCTGGTCAATTATACCTTCACTTATTTTTTCAAAAAAAGTAAAATAATCATAATAAAGTGTTTAGTATATAATTAATATCACTGTTCTTCGAATATAGCTTAAGTATTTTTGATTTATTTAATTTTAATTTTAATTTTTTTATACTTAAAAAGTTAAAATTTGGCTTTTATTTAAATGCGTTTTTAGCTAAAAATTAATTTGGATTTGAGCGCTTAAATATTTGATGAGTGTTTATTAAAATAACCAAGTAGTTTCATCAAGTATTTCTTTGAGATTAATTCAAATATTAAAAAATGGTCTTAAAGTGAATGCACATGCCCATATTGGAGAAAAAATAATATTTGCAAACATATTTTGGTTCTTGCTTGTTGTTATCGAGGATTGGAATGGCATAGAATCGGAAAAGATGTTCCTTTGGGTTAAATAGGAAACGCGGTAAACCAGTAACAACAAAAAAAGCTTTAATGATTCAACCAACCGAGTTACAAATAAGAGATTACGTGCGAAATCAAAAGAAATTACCAGAGGCTCTTGTAAATTCAATTTTGAGTCAAGTTGATGTGATGGAAGAAATTGAGGCTCAAGAAGCAGAAATGGAAATTCAAAATGAAGTTGAAGTTGAAAACAATTCTAATGAAAATTCAGCTCAGTCTGAGATTCCAAAAAAATAAAAGAGGAAGACCCACTGGATCAAAAAACAAGCCGAAATCGATTAGAACAAAAGACAAAAAAAATTAATTTTTTTCTTTTTCTTAATTTTTCTTCCTTTTTGTATTTTTTTTTTAATTTTTCTAAATAAAATATCAAAAAAATTCTACTTTCGTTTTTTTTTAAATAGATACAACAAAAAAAAATTTAGATACTTAGATAAAATAATTAGATACTATGAAAAAATTACAGTCGTTTAAATCATACCTCGAAAATTCACGACTTTTTCTCATTATGTAAAGACATTTAATATATGGGAATTATGAAGATTGTAAAAAGACTAAATGCACTTGTCCTTCTTTTCTAAAAACGTATTTATGCAAGCATTTAGTTGGCATTATATTTTTATTAATTTTTTAATTAACACTCAATAATAACTTTTATAATATTCAATAATAATTTTAATTTACTCATTTTAAATTTTTTTAATAATATTTGATAATAAATAAAAACTTTAAAAAAATTTATTTTAGTACCAAAATAATTAATTTAAATACCCATTTAATAGAAATCCTTGAAATTTTATTTACACATGAAAACTAATCTCGACACAGTTTTAATTTATCGAATAAAAAAATTTGTTCTAAAAAAAAAATTAGCTACGGGTGCGTACCAAAAAAAATAGAATAATAGGTAAAGTTATATGGTTTGAGTTCTTGTATCTAACCAAATAGCCGAACCGAAAAAAAAAAAGATTCAAATGTTTGCTCTTAAAAAGAATATTCCTTGAAAAGAATATTTCTTTCTGAAAAATTTATCAGCTGATGCGAAATTTTTGCCATCTAATTTATTCTTATCTAAAAATAATTAAGAATTCATTAAACCAATTTTTCTACTGTTATTTATTTTAACAAAAACAAAAAAAATGGTGAATGTCAACTAAATTTTATAAGTAAAGAAAAATTATTTTGTCCAAAGTCGAAATTTATTAATAAATAGATTATAACAGACACTTTGTTAATTTATATTTGATTGAGGATTTTTTTCATGTACATAGAATAGTTGTGTCGTATGTTTGAAAATTATTTTTAAAAATTGAAATATTTTTTTTGAATAAAATAAAATAAAAATTTTTTTGAAAATGTTCGATATACAATGTTTTGGAAATAATTCTACTTTATTATTAGTCAATAATGAAGAAATTTTTTTATTCAAAAAATCAAATAAGTAATTATTTTTTTCAAAAAGATAGATATTTGTTTATTTTTTAATATTTTTAGTGATTATTCAGTCTATCAGTTTAAACACTCTTGTGAAATAACTTCGGCAATTTTTTTAGAACATAAAAATCTGATAGCGTTTACTGACTTGAACAAGTTGTTTTACTTGGTCGATTATAAAAACAATAATGATTTAACTATGAAAAAGTTTGAATTTTGTTTACATAAACACAAGAAATTTTGTTTACATTTTTAGGTCTTTTCAAAAAAAAGCTGCCAAACTTTTGGCAAACAGGGACGAATCAACTGTTCTTCTAGGAGATAAAACTGGAGATGTTTATTCACTTGACTTAAATGACTTAAACAACTCCGAATTCAAACTTACCATGGGACATTTGTCCATGTTGACAGATATGGTATTTTCACTTTAAAATAATTTGATATTAGTCTTACTTTTTTTGTTCAGAAATTCAGCCAAGATGAAAAATTTCTTCTTACTAGTGACAGAGATGAAAAAATACGTATCAGTCACTATCCGAATTCATATAATATTTCAGGCTATCTGCTTGCTCATAAAGAGTAGTTTTAGAACCTTTTTTAGATTTTTTTCAAGCTTTAACCTCAATTTCAAGATTTGTTAGTCAATTTGACTTGGTTGATAAATCAACTCTTGTCTCAGCGTCTGGTGATTCTGATCTAATTCTATGGGACTTAGAATCGTTCAAGGCGATTCAAAAGATAGAAACTAAGTCAATTGTTAGTAATATGGAAAATGAAGGAATTGACAGACTTGTTTATGATTGTGAATCTCAGAATTTAGTAGTTCACACATTCAAATCAAAATACTTGCTACACTTCAAGTATAATTCACATGTTAGAAAATTAGAGTTTGAAAAAAAAATTGATCTTGGCCACCAAATTGATCATTTTGTTTGTCTTGGGACAAGCAAATATTTGATGATGAATCTAAGTGATGAAAAAGCAATCTTCTATATTAAAAGTCTAGACCAAAATGAAGAGAACGATTCAATGCTGACAGAATTGTGTAATAAATTAAATTCACAGATAAAAATTGATAAACGTAAACTTTTTTTTAAGTAAAAATTAATATTATTTAATATTTTATTCATTATTATAGCTTTTGAGCTGAAAACCGAGATGGAGAAAAATTATCAAAGTTATTTTAAAGCAATTATAAACAATATGGATGATTATTTTCAGCGTAAACAGGAAAGAATTAATGCAACTGTTGGAAAACGAAAATATACAACAAGCAATTCGGAACAAGAAGCGGCTAAATCAAAGCTTATAGTTCAATAGCTAACATTGATAAAATTTAATTTTTTCCTTGTTTTAAATTTAAATCTGAATAAAAAATAAAAATTAAATTATTTGCTATTTTTAAATCTAAAAATTGTTTTAGGATTTTTTGTTCTTTTAAGTCGACCTCTCATGTTTACGTTAGTTTCAAAACCGGTTTACTTGGGTCATGTCGACAATGTGATCAAATGTTCATAAAAAAATGTGATCAATGGTATCTTGTTGGTTTGGTGAACATTTTGATCACAAAACCCCAGATCACCAATTTGATGATCAATATTATTAGAACAAAAAATTAACACTAGAAAGCCCTACTGGTTTGTTAGACCACTTTTTGAAAAATTTAAACTTGAATATCATCTCAAAGATATTAATGTTTAAGAAATAGACTTAAATTCAATAAATTCCTCAAAGAAAGTAAAAATAAAATTGTAAAAATTTAAAAAATTTTTAATTTTTAAATAAATTTTATTTATTATTCTTGAAATTTTTGTAATAAATCAGCCAAGTTTTCTAGTGTTAAATATATTTTGTGGCCGAAATTTTTAATTTTAATTTTTAAATTTAATTTTTAATGGCTTCTTTTAAAGAGAAATAAACGAGCCTTCTAAAACCGATTTAAAAGTTCCACATCAACTGCAACGGTAAGCTAATTAAACATTTTTATTCTCCTTGCTTCTTTTTCTTTTGTCAATTTTGATCAGTTGTTCTTTTAAATTAATACGCTAATAAAAGACCAAGTTCTTTCATTTTTTCAATAAATTTTATATCTTCTTTTGTGTTCATTTTATTTTGTCAAAATTTTAACAATTTCAAAATTAAGTTTATTATTTTGGTTTTTAGCTTAGGTTGAAAATTTTTCGAAAATGCTTTTTAGTTGTAAAAGTATTTTATTACATGTATTTTATTGAATTTTAACAAATCAAAATTTTGATCACATTGTCGACATGACCCGTTTACTTTACTTTTAGTAATCATCAAGCACTATTCTAATTTAGTTTTTAATTCTCCTCTTTCAAGTAAATATTAACATCCTACTATGTTTTTTATAAAAAAATTTGATTGCTTCTAAGATTATAATTCTAAATGGCTATTTAGCAAAGGACGCAGAACTTTACAATAAAATACAAAGTTGAGAAGAAGACAGAAGAATGAAGTTTTTTATCCTGAAATTTTTATTTTGAATTCAACTTAATAAATATCTTTTTTTTAATTCTTTATTTTAGAAAATTAAAAGGATTTTTATTAAGAGTTATTTTTAGGTAACTGGTCATAAGTCAAATCAATGATTTTGACTTCAATTTTTTTTCAAATGCGGTCATTTTTTTTTTTGCACCATTCTGACACACTATAGTGGTCTCATTATATTTATCACATCATGAAAAATAAAATTCATTTAGTTACTTAAGTAAATTAATTCAATTTGTGACTTGATGATTAATTTGTTGACTTTATTAGGGTATTTCTGAATAACAGAACGCAGTGTGTTGAATTTGGAAATTCTGTATCTAAACGAATATCATTTCGATAATCATAACTATCATAACTAAATAAAACACAAGTTCATTCCAGATTATGTTGAAATAAGATGCGAATGTATGCTGATGATTCCAAAATTTTAGCTATTGTTAATCAAGGGTATTAAAAAATGAAGTAACAGAAAGATTTAGATGCAGTTAGGGAATAAATAGACATATGAAGAATGGGGTTGGGTTCTTAAAAAATTTAAATTATGCATTTTAAAATGAGAGACAAGTACATAGCTCATAGCAATAAAGAGAGTGGGGATTTAAATTAAAGGTTATTAGCTGTGAGAGAGTTAGGTGAGATGGTATCATCTGATTTAAAGTGGACATGTAAAAGCAAAAAAGATACTATTAATGCTTAAGCGAACATCTGCCAGGAGAGAAAATAATTATTAGGAAAAATTATATACCACTATGGTAAGACCACACCTAGAATTTTGCGGTGCATAAGTGGAATATAAGTAAAAAGATCGATATGAATGCATTAGAAAAAGTTCACAGTTAACAATAACGTGCCATAAAGAAACCTTTAACTTTGGCAAAGGGAAAAATAAAAAAATAAAAAAAACTTAAAAAACTCTTCGAACTTTTTGGCGTTAATGTTTACTGAATTTGTTTGTGATCAAAATAATTAAGTGATTAATTGATTTATATCCAAAAAAAATTAAATTAATTTTTCTGAATTTCGAAACTTTTCAAATATTTTTTTTGTATCAAGGTATCGTTTTTAAGTTCATTTTAAAATAAATTAATTTTTAATTTAATATTTGCTTATTTATATTTAAGGTTTCCTATTTAATATGAATCATTAAGAATGCAAAATAAAAACTATTACTTTTCTTATTTAAAAAAAATAAAAATTTCTTATAATTTATATATTTATTCATTGTAAAGTTTAATTAAAATTAAAAATTTTTTATATTTTTATTTTTTTAAATTATTGCGGTGATGAAAAAAAAACTATTTTTAAAAAATTTGAAAAACAAATCAGCAGATAAGCTGTTACGACGCTTAAAATTTATATGAATCATTTGATATGTTCTGTTGTTTCTTAAAATAGATTAGAATTAATTTTTTTCAAAAAATGATATTCGTTATTATAATTTTAATTTTTAAAATTCAAGTTATCCATTTTTGAAAATATTTTTGATTTATTTATCAAGATTATACCATAAACTTAAGTTCTAAGTTTTGTATGATGATATTTTAATTAAAGAAAAAAAAACCTATTAAGTTTAAGATTAAGATTAATTAATAAAATTAAATTTAAAAAAAAAATTGAAAATTCGAATTTAATTAACTTGAATCTTGAATGGGCATTTTATTTGATAAAATAGGTATACAATATGTCTTATATAATATTCGATTAATTTCTTTGATTTTGATAGCAGAACTGAACATTAAAAAAGTAATATAGTTAAATAAAAACACAAATAGAAAATATGTATGCTCTGCAAATAGTTAAATATTTATATTTTACTGATTTAAAATTTTTTAATTAGAAATTAGATCTACTTAATGAAAAAGTTTTTTTATTTCACTGGATTAAAAAATAGAAAAATTAAAATAACTTCAAGTAAGTTAAACAAAATAATTTAAAAAAATTTCTTTTTAATATTTAGCCAAAGTAACTTACTAAAAAAAGATGCATATTTCAATAGATTTATCTATTTAATTGGTTCATTACATTATAAAAAGATTTGTTTGAAAATATTTTCCTAAAAAGGTTGTTGTCCTAATTGGTAGGTTTGATAACATAATCCATTAATCCAACATACATAAGCCAATTTTTCGCCAAAATTAATTATTTTAAATTGAATTTTGCCTTTAAATCTCGAAATCAAATGACCTAATAGTTAAAAAGTCAAAAAATCGTGTTAGTTAAGCTAAAGATTTCTGTTTTTTGTTCTGGGAGAATAAAAAATTAATTGTAATTAGATATAAATTTTCCTAAATAAACAAACAAAAATTATTTTTGCCTCCAAATGAGAAAATAAATCAATTTTATTTAAAATCGATCAAATATGAGCAGATTATTTAGATGAAAAAATGAAGAAAATTAAATTTCAGGACTTTGAAAATTTCTAATTTCATGAATTAGTCATTGGGAAGATTATCTTTAAGTATAACTTTTTAAAATAGCATAAATAAAATTAATCATTTTGATTCTAAAAAAAATAATTTCTTTTTTTTTGTCTGATTCAATAAATTAATCATAACGAAAATATAAATAAATTATTTATAACAAAAATAAGCTCACAAATAAAATAACTAACTTTCTTTCATCAAAAAGTTTCATCATTTTTTGATTCATTCTAAACTTAAAATAATTGATGATATAACATTTAATTATGAAATATAATAATAAAGAAATTAGATAATTTTTTTTTTTAGGCTCTTTTTAAATAATTTAATTACAACTATTCAGTTAACCGTTAGTCAATTAAGATGTTGAAAAAGATTAGAAATTTGCAAAAATAGATTAAGCTTAACTGAGTTATTCTAGTAGGCTGTCCGTATTATTTTTCCGGCCAAAGAAATAAATAACTTTATTCATATATTTACATTAGCTTTAATCCGGCATAAAATCATTTGATTTAAATTTAAAGATCTAGATTTTATCAGACTTTTAAAGGTCGATAAATAATTCGGTTCTTTTAAATTCAGATTTAAGTTTATTTTCGCCAAAAAATAGTTTAATTTTCTTTAAGTTTTATTTTGTTGTAAAAAAAATATATTTTAAGACTCTGTTAATTTTATTTTGTCGATTTAAATTAATAAATATTTTGACTTAAATTAATTCATTAATCATAGTTAACACGAAATTGAGGCAAAAAAATTCCCTTGCTTTTTAAAGTTATTTTTTTAATATTTTTCTGTTTACTAAAAGAAAATATAGTTTACCAGAGGTGCCTCATCAAACCATTCAATCAACATAATTTATTCTATCCAGAACTAAACTTTTCTTCATTTAAATTCATGTTTTTTTTTTATATAGAATTTAAACCAGAAAAAAATTCAACATAAAAATTGTTAGTTTTAATCATTTGATATGGCGAGCTCGCAAAATGGCAAAAAGCAGGCTCCTATTTACAAGGTGATTATGGTGGGCTCAGGAGGTGTGGGAAAATCAGCGCTCACTCTTCAGTACATGTATGATGAATTTGTGGAAGACTACGAGCCGACCAAAGCTGACTCCTATCGAAAAAAAGTTCTTTTAGATGGTGAAGAGGTTCAGATAGATATTCTAGACACCGCGGGTCAAGAGGATTATGCAGCTATCAGAGATAATTATTTTAGAAGCGGAGAGGGGTTTTTACTCGTCTTTTCAATTACTGAACAAGAATCCTTCGATGTTCTCGATGAATTCAGGTAAAAAAAAGAAAGGAGAATTTTGTTGTTTTTTTTTTAAATTTAAAATTATTCAAGGGAGCAAATTTTACGTGTAAAAAATGCCGAAGATGTTCCCCTAATTTTAATCGGAAACAAATCTGATTTGCAGCAAAATCGTCAAGTTCGCGAGGAAATAGCCACTGACAAAGCTAACAAATGGCTCAAACCGTACATAGAAACTTCGGCAAAAACTAGAGACAATGTCGATAAGGCTTTTTTCGATTTGATGCGAGAAATACGTAATAGAAAACTAGCCGATAACAACAAGCCAAATACGAAACAAAAAGATAAGAAAAAAAAAAAGAAATGCACTATACTTTAAATATATATTTTTTTTAAATATTAATAAGTCAAGTATTATTGAAAAAGAAAGCTTTCGGTTTAACTTCGAATAGTTAAGCATTCAAATTTGATTTGAACGAGAATTTTTATTCATTTTCGTTTAATTAATTAAAGGTTTACCTATATTTTTTTCTTTTTTTTTTTTTTTTTGGAGAAATTTTGCTCCTTAAAATTTGAATTTGTTGATTTTGAAGAAATTTTTCAAATATTAGATGATTATTATTATTATAATTATAGATGTTTATTTTTTAATATTGTCTGATACTGTTATCGAAAAACAAAAACTTATTAAAAATTTATATTTTTTACTCTAATAAAATTATTTAGTAATTTTTTTTATAAATATTAGATTTTAAATTTTAGCTTAATTTTTGGTCCATACTGCTTCTAATCAAGTAGCTTTTGATTTATTCCAATCTATTCAAGTAAAAAGGATAATTTTTATCTACTTTATTTTTAAATAAACTTGAATTGACTAATAGCCTGGATCACTTGTATATTTATCCAAAAACTCTGAGTCCTAATTATTTTCTTTAAACCTCTAACTATTCTGAGTATAGTAAGATAATTTCATACACTTGTATAAGATTCATATCTGAATAAAATTTTGTGTAATCTTTTCATTGAAGATCGCAATTAAACATTCTCATTGACTGCGATTAATATTGCTGGATAATGCCATAACTTATGACATATGAAAATTTAATAAAAAAATAATGACTGAATCCGAAAAAAAAAACTTAAGAAGTTGGTGTCGAATTCAGTCATTACTTTTTTATTAAATTTTAAATTTTGAATGAAGAGAGTGGTTTATTTTCAAAAAAAATATTATTTAAAAATAGGCAATCATCTAATTTTTGATTAGGAAAATTTCTTGCTGTGATTTCTAAAAAAAATAATAAAAAAAATTGATATATTTATTTTATTTCAAAGTAAAAATCTGATTGTAAATTTTGATTAAATTCTAATTATATTAAATGAAAAATATTTAAATTTTATTAATCAAAGAACGGCCTCTAAGAGTAAAAGTTCTATTTCAGCTTTATAAAATTTAAATTTAAGGAGTTTAATTAGTTTCTTCAACAATACCATACGAAAAAAGAGTTCATCTATATAAAAACTTCTGTAGCACTCATGCAAGTACAGGATACAAGGTAAATAAAGAGAAGAAAGAAACAATTTTTTTGATTGATTTTATAAAAAATTCATCAAAAATAGAAGTTTTCTAATTTACAATATTTTTTAATTTATAATAATTTCTTGACGTTTTAGTGTCGTTTTCTATCAAAAAAATTTCCAAAAATATAATTTTTAGATTTTCTTTTTTTAAAAATTTTATTTTCTAACTAATTTTTTAAATAAAGAACTTTGCTGTGGTATTTCTGACAATTTAATAATTAAATTTTACTAAGCTTAGGGATCAATAAAATAAAGTGAAGCATCCTTTGGACAATTTGAATAAATGAATGCTTATGAAATATTGGAATGTGATCGATTTTCAACTCAAGATCAAATAAAACAAAGCTATCATCGATTATTGCTGGTTTATCACCCAGATAAAAACTTAGAAAATAAAAATATTCAAGATAGATTTTTAGAAATTCAAACAGCATACAAATTACTGAGTAATCCAGATGAACGCAAAACATATGACTCCTTATTAAAACAATCGGATTTGAAGAGAAAAGGAGAAAATTTAGAATATTATGACACTGATGAAAATATATTTGTTTTAAGCTTAAAAAAAGATTTTGAATTTGATTGTAATTCAGGTGAGTATAGTCGCATTTGTCGATGCGGCAGTTTATACAAATTCAATCAAAAGCAAATTATTGAAATTTTATCAAATCAATCGAACTCAAATTCTGATTCTAATTCAGCTTCAATTACTGTTGATTCATTTATTCTCAGTTTAGAATGTGATTCTTGCAGTTTAGTAATAAATATTTTAATAATCTAATAGTTTTTTATTGATTGAAAAGCAAATTTAAAGAAAATATTAGAAAATTTTCTTTTTAGAAATCTGTCATAATGAGTGGAATAAAATAAGTTAATGGAAAAATACTAATGGAAAATTTTTTTAACATTAAAATTGATTTTGGATATTTAAAATTTTTTTTTTTTTAATGCATTTTTATAAAAAAAAAACTATTTAAATTAAAATTAGTAATGAATTAAATAAAAATATGAAGCAAAATTAAATAGGAAATTTAATTAAATGTATTTAAAGTTAATATCTAAAAATTAATTTAATATACATTTAAATGGAAAATTTTATTTTTACTTTTAAAAAAACATGTCGAAATTTTTTTTTCTATTTATTCTATGTTCACTAGTTTTAGTACAATTACTCTATATGCGACAGTATTATATCGTTTCACTGTCATCCGAAAAAAAATTGGGTCGATCAAGACTTTTTCCTGGTGAATTTGTAGAAAATGTTCTAAGCAAAAGAGTTTTGTTCATAGGCGGAGTGGGGAGATCTGGTACCACTTTAATGCGGTCAATACTTGACACTCATTCATCAATTAATTGCGGACCAGAGTCGCCATTTTTAAGCTACTTTATAAATTTTTATAAAAATCTAAAACGGGACACTATAACGTTAAAAAAAACAATCAAACGAGGCTATGGCCAAAATTTTTTGAATAAAGCAATAGGAATTTTCTTAATGTATTCAATGGAAAACAAGAACAAAGTAGGAACTATTTTGTGTGAGAAATTTCCATCAATTATGTCAATATCTTATGATTTGCACACAACTCTGCCTAATGCGAAATTTATTTATATGCTACGTGATGGCAGAGAAGTAGCTTATTCGTTTATTAAAAAGCTTAATAAGCAACCAAGTTTTAAGGTATTTACTAAATTTCTAAGTACATGGAACAGTCAAAATAGAATTTATTTGAATAATTGCAATAGAATTGGATCTGAGTATTGCAAAAAAGTCCGATATAAGGATTTGATATCGAACACAGTCCACACTTTGAAAACAATATGTGAATTTTTGAATATTGAATGGACCGATAAGTTTTTAAATCATCAAAATTATATAGGTTCAGAAGTTTTTGCAGTAAATGATGAATGGTCATATAATCAAATTAAAAAACCCATTAACAATGGTTCTTTTAATAGTTGGATCGGAAAAATTAGGAACTATGATCAAAAATATGTTGAACGAAATTTTGAAATGCTCAAAACTCTGGACTTTTTAGATTAAAAATAAAAATATAAAGAAAATAAATTTAATTTCAGTAACTTTTATTGGAGGCTTTTGTACTCCTTATTTTAGTATTCTCATCATCATTTGGAGCTTTAAAATTTTTAAACTCAAAAACCAGTAACTGTTTTGTCCTCTTTTGTTTGTTTATGATAATATGCTCTTTTTAGACTTCTTAGACTCTTTAATCCCTTCACCAAATTTATTTTTTAAAATCCATTTTAATCATCGGTGAATTGTCTTGCTTTCAAGCTCGTCATAGGTCTTCTAATAGCTAGTATTCCAAAAAAAACAAAAAAAAACTTTTTTTTAATTTTTTATCAAAAAATGTAAAGAAATTATTATTTAAAAAATAAATATATGAATTTAAAATTAGAAAGTCCGGCTTATTAATTACAACAATTTTAAATTAAAATTTCAAAAAGAATTTTAAAATTGTTTTTGTTTTTTTTTTTTAATAGTTTAAAAATCCTCTTGGGTTTTCTAGTGTTAATATAATCCACAAATTATTTCATTTAATAATTTTTACCTATTCTAATTATTTATGTTGAAATGGTGGTAAACATGGTCAAGTAGTTTCTAAAAAAAATCAATACAGTAAAAGAAGAAACTTTTTAGCAATGGCTGTCTTTAAGTGAGAAAATACTATACAGAATTAGAACTTTTTTGGAAGAAAATAAATTTAAATTGATTTTAACTAATATCAAAAAAATATTCATAAAAAAAAATATCCCCATGAAAAATAAATTTGATTGAATTTTAATATCTTGATGATAAAGAAGAAGGTCAACTTAAAAAAATAAAATTTAATGAAATTAAAATTGTATCAAAATATGATACGAAACTAAAATTTTGATTAAAATTTAAAAAAGATTATTTTTTTTTAAATAGCATAAAAATAAGGCCATTTGGTCCGAAACTAATTGGGTTAATTAAACATTGATCCACTAGTATATCACCTAATTCTCATCGATAATTGAAATATTTCCTTTTTTCGAAATTTTGTATCCCATCATCTACAAAATAAATATTTACTTTTTGGCATAGGCATTCATAAACCATGAACGTATTTAAAATTTACAACACCTAATTAATAATAGAATTAGATCGTGTATTGCAAGTATAACCATTTAAAAAAAGTAAAAAAGACCGACTAATCCTAAATTATTCATATAAATAGAATGCTTAATGATAAGATAGAGAATTTGGCTCGATTTTATTTAGCTCAGCTTTTGCTTTCTTAAAACTTAACACTTGGATTAGTGCATAAATTTTTTTCATTGAATTTCTTTGAGCACTTGACCTACAAATACCATCTCTTTTTTGAGAATGACCTTTATTTTTTTATAATTTTTTGCATCAAGGATTATTATTAAATTGCTCGGTTTTGCATTCTACTTTATTTTTGCTCTCTAAGTCAAATAATTGTTCTAAATAGCTCGTGGTGACACTTGTCGACCAGCTTGGTGGTTTTGTGTCCTAAAAATTTTTATTAATTTAAAAAACCTTAGGACTTTAATATCGTTCAATTCTAAATTATTTTTATCAGTCATAAAACTAAATTTAATTCTAAATTCTCAAAGCATAAATCAATAGTTCAAAGATTTATTCAAATGCCACTTTTAAGTTCAATTTTTTTTTCTCATAATTTTGCAATCAAATTTTTTTAGAGGATGTTGGTGAATTGTATTGTTTAGACCCGTCTCGATATAGCCTAAATAAGCTCATTAGTTGTAAGTCACGTTCAGTCAGCTAGACTAAAGATTAATGTTGATGACTAAACTTTAATAGTTTCGGCCTATGTTTTATATTTTTATTTAGTTCAACTACACTGGCTTTTTGCTAAATAATTGTCCAACATAACTAAAGAGTACCTGTTCATTTCTAAAAAAAAGAATTTATAAACAAACATTTTAATTATTTTTTTGGTTTTAAATTTCACTATATGAACTCTTGCATTTCCAACTGTTACTCTTTTTTTATTCTTCTAAAAAAGTTTATTTTAAAAAACCCAAATATAAATGGTGGTATTAAATTATTTTTAATTAGTAGGGCTTTACTAGAAAGCTTTAATTCCATATTAATCGAGGTCCCAAATTTTTTAGAGCCTATCGAAATTTTTTAGAGAAAAAAACAACAATTTAAAGCGAATTTACACAAGTCTTCATTTCTCAAAGTGAACACGTTTTAATGAATTTCAAATTTTTGAAAAAAAATATTTTCTCTTAATTTTGTTTACGTAAAAAAAATTAAATCTTTTCGTAAAGTGTAATTTAATTTATCCGACCATTCGATTACTTAAAATAGATAAATCAAGTGGGGAATATAGTTTGAAAGCTTACTTGGGGCTAGCAGATGATAAAAAATTTTGTTTATCACTAGTAAAACTCGTTTAGATAAATTTTTTTTATTTTGAAATTTATTTTTTTTTATACTCAAAAAAGGTTTTAATAATAAATCATTGATAATTAAAAATTTCGATTATTTACTTAGCATAAAATTAAGACATATGCAATGGTTAATACCTCAAGCCAGTGTGGAAATTAAATTGATTTTTCTATTCCGTATGAAAATTAGAAATTTTTTTTCTTTTTATTTTTAATTCATAAATTATAAAAATATTAATTTAGAAAGACTGCGAATGAATCATAGATGATAGAGACAAAGATCGCTGATAGTTTTGTTTTCTTAAACAGGAAATAGATAGTGCTAATCTTAGCTTACAAAAGGCCATAAATAATTAATTTTTTTGATAAGCAACAAGAATACTTACTAAGTTTAGTTATTTTTACAACATAGGATATTCTATTTAAATTATTAGTGTGCATTATGAAAAAAAAAAGATAATATCCATATCTATCTTAGTGTAGACGAGACACTCTTTTTAGTTTAAAATGTATGTTTAGTTACATAATTCAAAATTTTAAATTATAAAACTTAAAATATTAGTCATTGCCTAAGTGTAAATATACGCAAAGCTATTTTAATAAATATAATTGCAGCTTAATTTACCTTAGTCCTATTTCTAAACATATGAATATGAAAAGCTTTATGTTTTTTTTACTTTTATTAAGTTTAATCATTGGTTACATTTTTTAATAAAAAATTAAAATTTATTTCAAGCGATGAGATTTAGATGTTGTAGATATTTACCTTAGAGCTTTTTTCAAGATTTTTTATATGAAAATTAATGAATAAATTAAATTAAATTTGACATTTTTTAGACATAAAACTACAATGACCGCTCAAATGGCCTCATTTTTAAAGCTTACTTTAGTGGGCGACGGTGGTGTTGGCAAGTCATGTCTAATTTTACAGTATATGTATCACGATGTAATTCTACCTTGACAAAATAGCAATTTTGTAAAGTAAAAAAAAATTTTTTTTAGTTCGTTGAAGAGTACGAGCCGACCAAGGCGGACGCTTATAGAAGGACAATAACATTGCAGGGTGAAGAAGTTCAGATAGACATTCTAGACACTGCTGGTCAAGAAGACTATCCAGGTAAGACTAGCTAAAGATTTGTGAATTTTTCTAATGCTTTAAACAAATAAAAGCTGTGAGAGATGGTTATTTAAAACATGGTGACGGTTTTTTGCTTGTCTTTGATCTGACTAATCGGGAGACTTTCGAATCTATTCGAAGTCATAGGTAAAATTCAACTCTGATTACGGTTCTTATTGAATATTAATGTTGTAGAGAGAATGTGCTTCGTGTCAAAGCGGATGACGCAAATTTGCCGATTATTCTGATCGGAAACAAAAGCGACTTGAGACAGAATCGGCTGATAACCTTCGACGAGGCGAACAATTTGGCTAATCAGTGGAATATAACGTACATAGAGACATCAGCCAAAACGAGAGAAAATGTTGACAGAGCTTTTTCGGAGATTTTTCTCAAGATAAAAGAGATAAAGCAAGTTAGAAGGCAAAATCCTCAACAGTTTCAAGTGCCGGCAAGCTCAGTGTTGACTCCTGAGGAAGAGAAAGCTGTGCGTGAAGATTCTTTGAAGAAACGTATAAAAAAATTTTATCAAAATTTCAAAAAAAAATGCAAAATATCCTAAAAAAATTTATATATTTATTGAATTTTATATCAGATTTTTCATTTCGATTAGATTTGAATTTTTATATAAAGATAAAATTGAAAATTTTCGCTTCAAAATCAAAATTATAGCATTTGTTTTAATTTTTTACATTGTTTATTTATTTATTTTAATTAAAGTGTAAATAATTTTTATTTTTTAAAATAAAATTTTTTAAAAAATTCCAAATATATTTAATATTTCAGTCTAGATATATTTCCGTAACTGGAAATTCATGTTCATAATTACATGTAAAATTTACCGAAAAAAGGGATTATAATTGCAGAATTATTCTTTTTTAATTTCTCATTAAATAAATTGGTAAAATAATTTATTTTTCTAAAAAATTTTTTACTCAAAATAAAAATTAAAATAATTTTTTTGTTGATAAATATTGCAATATTTTATGAAAACTAAAATTTTAAAACAATTTTTTTTTAAATGAACACTTTTACATTAGTTTTCATTAGTTTTCGTTCTTTTATCGTATAATTTCGTTTATTAAGATGAACTTCCCGTAAAGCATTTTTACGTGTAACAGAAGTCGAAAATTTTTATATTAAATTTTAAATGTAAAATTTAATAAAGAATATTTAAATTGGAACTTTTTTTATTTTTATTTTTTTAAACTATTTGTTAAATATTTTTTTGAAATAAATATTAGTTTTTTAAAAATTAAGTTTCTTAATCAGTAACTCTTTGAAGCTTATGTTCAAAATTTAGTTTATATGATTGCTTTGGCAGAAATGAGAATGATAGAAACACTAAAACATGGTAAAAATACACTAGAATTTGTTATATCATAATCCAGCGATCGAATTTCCTATGGTAAAACAAATCCTCCACTTGGTGATTTTAAAAAAGCACATCTGCTGCTAATGTAGAATTACAAATTCTCATTACTGAGTCTAAACTATTTCAAAGTAAATTTAATTTTATTTATAAGAAACTGGCTCAAAAATTCTAAAAATGTAGATGCTAGTCAAATGTATGGTGTATTCAGAGAAACCAGATTCATTACAAAATTCCTTCTGGGTTAGATTTAGTGTTGAAATTAAACATATTTTTGAACAATATTCTAATATTTAACAAACAAAATTTAAACAACAAATAATTTCTCATTTGAATTTATTGAGAGGCTAAAATACTTATTCAAATAATTTTAAATTTGAAACACAAATTTGACATATTTTGAAATATAATAAGCTTTTTTATGTAACAAAAAAATTACAAACAACTTTAACGATACTGTGATATTTATTCACAAAATAATCAGAAAAAAGCAGCTTTCATATTTTTATTTTAAATTTATATTTTAAAAGAAAAAAATTGTAAAATGGTATCATAATCTAAACATGGTGAAAAAATTATTTAAAATATAATTTCGAACCCTCTGAGAAAATAGACAAACAAAGAAAATTTTCCAAATTTTTTTCAAACTAGGACGTGGAAATCTGCCTCTGCCCAAGAAATAATAAATAAAATAAATAAATAAATATGAATTAGGAGGTAACTGGTAGCATCAGACTTCGACAAGTCTAATTATTGAAAACGCTTTATTTGAATTTAAACCAGTGTAATATTTTGAAAATGAGACAGAACATTTAAGTAGAACAGCTACTAAAACAGATTCTTTATTGGAAATGTTTCTGAATACATTCACTCAATTTTCTGCAAAAATAACCAAGATTGCTTATTCAACTAGGAAGACTAATAATCGCAAATTAGGAAGATAAAGAACAAAAAATACAAGGTGGCATAATTTCTTCTAAAATAGAATGTCTTGTAGATGGAAAAAAAATTTTGAAGGAAATTAGTTTCATTAATTAGGACTAATTTCTTTAAAATTTTTCAGTTATTTTTTAGCTCAAAATTATAAAATGGATTCAAAGTCTTTTAAATAATCAATAATAAATCATGGACAATGAAACTTACCATTATAAAATATAATTTTTGTTATATAATAAAATTTATTCAAACTTATTTCCTTAATTTTCTAAAAATAAGATTGACGAATTTATTAATTATTATTTACATCGAAACAAATTTCCTGCATTTTTTCATGATAAGGCTATCATGTTTTTCAGTTAAAAGCTCTCATATATTTACTCTTTTCAATTTAAAGATGGAAAATGTTTTCAAAAATTAAAAACAGTTGATTTTAAATACTATCTCTGCTTGATTAAATAAAAGACATGCAATGAGAAAAATTGACTAAAAATAGCCTACCCATTTTTTTTAATTTACTTCAAAAAAAGAATAATTAATAAATTGTTTTTTTTATTTGATTACAAAATTTTTTGAAAAGTTACTTCATAGTAAATATATTGAAATTAAAAATTCTCCAAATTCAAATTAACGTTATTGTTTATTCAATAAATAATGTAAAAATTTATTTGGAAAACATCATTAATTTTGATTGTTATTTTTTATAATTTTTTTATTTGAAAATTTAAAATTAAAAGAGTTTATTCTTTTGATTGTACTCAATGTCAAAAATTTTAATATATTCAACGAACTAATATAATCTTAAATTTTCCTCTCGAAATTTTTATTCGTTTGGGTGTTTCCCGAACAGAAATAGACATTTTATTAAGATAAAAGGAAATTAAACAGTAAAATATAAGAAAGAGTTGACAGAAAAGAGTTGTTTTTTTTTTTTAAAAAAAGTAAAATAAAAATCTTATTCAAATAAAAAATAATTTTAATTTTAAGTTAAATAGGTTTTCAATTTAAAAAAAAAAATTTCTATTGAATTTTTTTCAAATTTTATTTTTCTGAAAAAAATTTTCAATAATTTATTTTTTAAATTTTTTCTAAGAAATTCTTTTATTCCAAGAATTTGCTTGATTTGTTTTAAAAATTTATTTCCTATATATGAAATAAGTTTATTCAGGCATTCAGAAGCTAAAATTTAGACAGTTAAATTTTTAACTGTGATAATTAAAAACTACTTCTATTAAAAGTCACGAATGTCTTTTTATAATGCATCTATTCTAATGCATCTATTTATTTAATGTTATCAATAGAATTTAAAAATAAAAAAAAATAATCAAAAATGAATAATTCATTGAATTCAACTGGAAACTCAGCATGCTATGTGGTCAGTCAAATTATAACAGTCTATTTGTATCCATTTTTGAACATATCTGGAATTGTTTTCAACTTATTCAACGCGTTCACATTTTACTCAATTATCAAAAAAAATAGCAACATAAAAGGCTACCTTTATAGGTACTTGTTTGCCAAGTCATTGAATGACTGCTATCTTTTCTGCGTAAACATATTTTCAATAGGCTATTTTTGCTTCTATTGTCCAAGCTCGTTTTCGTACTGGATGCAAGTATGGTACATCACATGCTTTGCCTATTTTTCACTCGCAACCGAGTTGTACTCGACTTTTCTGGATATACTAGCTTGTCTGGATCGTCTTTTGTTGATAACTCAGCTTTTCGACAAAATTAAATTTTACCAGTACAAGTATTTTTCTCACATTTCAATATTGTTCTTGATGGTATTCAGTTTGGTGTTCTATTCACACAGATTTTTTGATTTCGAAATCTACCCAATAAACAACTCTTCTCAGTACAAAATAAGAAACACTGAATTTTATTCAATTGATTTTAGTAAGGCAATGAGATTAGCTCACATTACAATCCGAGATGCAATTGGTTTGACATTAATTATTCTGTTTAATTCAATGATTATGGTTAATTTTAAAAAACAAATGAAGAACAAAGAAAAATTGACGTCCAAGAAAATGACAAGACAAGAGAGAAAAGACCGAGAAGTGACCTTAATGGTACTTTGTAATGGCATTGTGTTTGTTTTTGGTCATACACCAATATTTATTTGCTATTTGCCATTTTTTTCGTTCGGCAATTTTACTTGCTTTTTTGACATATCTAGATTCATTCTCATTTTTTCCTACTGGATTGGATTTTTTTTCTATTATTCTTTTAATTTACAATTTAGACGTAGATTCAAAGAGCTATTTGGAATTCAATTTTCAAAATCCAAGACATCGGACACCAATACAGAAGCAAGCGTTACCAAAACCAATACTGTTAATTAGTTTTTTATTTTCTTTTTAAAATAACTTTGCTTTGGCTTATTCTAATTTTGTATTTTTCACTCTTCAAGAATTTGATTTTTTAATTAAAAGTGAGATTTTGAATTACGGAAATTGATTAAAAATAGTATTGAAAGAAATTTCAAACTATTCAAATTTTTTAGCTAAATGTTGATTAAAAAATCTATTTTTTTATTTAACAATCAATTGCGAAATTAAATAAATAAAAGCTTTTAAAACTAATTTGATTTTAAAAAATAGTAAAATATTTTTCAATTTTAAAAATTTATTCATTAAATATTGTTTGTGTTTGAACAAAAACAAAAAAGTTTAAAATGCCTTGATCATGAAAATTAAAAGAAAAATGTCAAAATGATTAGATTATTGTTTGCTTTCGATTGATTGAATACGCTGGTTTAAATTTTCAAAGTTTGTTTTTATTGAATCTAAATTTAATTCAAATTTTTTCTTCAAATCGTTTAAAGTGGTTGCGCTTGTTTGAATTGATTCACTTAGACTATTTTGTTCGGCATCAAGTCTTGAAAGAGTTGAAGTAAATTGTAAGGCTTTTTGATGCAATTCGCTAAGAGAAGACAGTCTTTCGACCAACACTGGAACCGAGGCCGACACATCTTTCCAATTCGACATCATTTGAAACAGCTCGTTAACTCTATTTAGCTTTTCTTGGTCTTCTACAAGATTTTTTTTTTCATTTAGCTGATTGATTCGCTGCAAAAGAAGTTGTAATTTATTATCAAGCTTATCAAGCCGTTCAGCGTCTAAAAGACTCATTTTAGTTTTCAAATTTTCCACTAATCCCTAAAAAAATTAGAGATGAAATTCTAAAAGTACTAGATTAAAAATTAGACCTACAAGAATGCTTTTATTTTCTAATCCAGTGCATAATTTTGCTATTTGTGTTTCAGTTATGGCTGCATTTCCAGGACCAAAGCATTTTTCTAAATTTTCCAAACGACTATTTAATTCAGCTAATTTTTTGGCTTTGCTAATATCTGCATTTTCCAAATCAGAGAATATTTTGAATACAATGGAAGCATCGCTTTTTTCACTAGTTGCCTTATTTGATCCTTTGCCATTCGAGTTTTCGACCAGAACTTTTTTCAGGCTATTTAGCTGATCCACCATATATTGCCTTATATTTAGTAAAATAAAATTTTAACTTTTAATAAAACTTGTATAAAAGTTATTTTTCAAAAATTGAGAAAAAATTTTATTATTTTTAAAAATTTTAAGTTTACTTTTTAGCTTTATTATCCATGTCAATCGTACTCCCAATTGACTGTAAATGTAGGTGTTTAATCTCTTTTTGCAGGCTCTCAACATGTGTAGTCAAGTAAACAGGATCAAAATTTAGCATTTTTTTCTTTTCTTCATCGTCATTAGCCACTTTGTTCACTTGATTCAATTCAATCTTAAGCTCGGCTAGTTGTTGCTCAAGTTTTTTTAATTTTTGCACTGGGTTTTCTTCCGGATCTTGGTTCTATGGAATAATTAGATTTATTCAAATGATTGGATAGCTGTTTACCCATTCAAAAGTGTCCGGCTCAACTAGATAACCGAATTTGCGGCGATGCGAAATATTATCCGAAAAGTCTGAAAATTTTACATAATTTAGTGTGAGAATTTTTCTTTTTCATAAAATACCAGCAAAATCACTGTTCAAAGAATTCTTATTGAATTTTTCATGGGCTTCTTTTTGAGAAATCAGAATTTTTTCAACGCTTATTGAATCATCTTGAAATAATTCCGCGTTTGGGTTACTAACAACATTTGGTGTTTCATAAACATCTGGTTCGTTTTTAGCCTTAAGTATTTATTCATATAGGATTAATATATTCAAGCTTTTAATTTACAATTCCTGGTAAATTAGCGTATTTATCCATTAAAAGTTGAAAAATTTTTTATATCTGTGCTTTTAAAAGTAAAAAAAGATGTCACAAAATTTTAATGTATTTGATTTAAAAATTTTTATAACATCTCTTACTTCAAAATTATGTCATTATTTTCTTAACTAAATGCTTAAGTTAGTCTTACTATGAATGTTTTCGCCTAACTAACTTTAAATTCAATAAAATTAAAGTCAAATTCGGGACAAAATATAAAATTTATTTTCACTTAAGTTCTTGAACTATAAAAGAAAATCAAAAAAATATTTTTTAAGTGTAATGAATATATTAAATATGTACTAAGGAACTTGGATTTTAATTAAATTTTGACTTGATTTATATCTTAAGAAATCTAAATAAAAAAACTTAAAACACTTAACTAAACTTATGACTTTTACAAGAAAGCTTTTTAAAGATTAAAAATTTTCTCATAAGATAAAAATCTGAGCTTTTTTCTTATTTCTTTATAAATCTAAATAAATTTTTAGTGTTGGATAGCGTGAATGACAGTGCTTGGACAGCTGAAAAATGGTATTGGCCGCCTTCAAGGTTGCTTGGAAAAAAAAATTTTTTCTACATGTAAAATTTTAAAAATTTTTAAGAAATTTTATTTTTCAATTGACTCTTTTTCAATCAGCTATAATTTTTATTTTTTATTATTTTAGATCATTAAAAAAAAACACACGATTAGGGGATAAAATTATTTGATTACGATCAATCTCTATTAAAATTGGAAAGATTTACTCCATAGTTAGTATATATAGATAACATTTTTTATTTCATTCATTAGAGATAATTTAAAAATACATAAGTCCGACTATTAAAAAGAGCTTAATTTTAGAATTAATTGCAAAAAGACAAAATAAAGCACAATGTTTAAAAATAATTATAATAAAAATTAAAATTTATTCTTAAGACAAAATTATGTTCAATTCAGTCGCATAAGTATTGTATACATAAACGTGAATTTGAGCCAATTTCACAATCATCGCGATTAAAACAAACATATAAAAATCAATATGAAAGCTGGCCTCCCCTAAGTCAT
Organism: Brachionus sp. 'Tiscar'; assembly: GCA_006352455.1. Taxonomy (NCBI): domain Eukaryota; kingdom Metazoa; phylum Rotifera; class Eurotatoria; order Ploima; family Brachionidae; genus Brachionus; species Brachionus sp. 'Tiscar'. The sequence continues at coordinate 48,158 of VANL01000081.1, read as the reverse complement.
AGACTTACACTCTACACTAAAAACTAAAAACGTCTATAAATATTCGTAAACATTCTATTTTAGTTATTTCTTTTGAAATAAAAAAAACGAAATTTGAGAGTGTATTTCTTCATTTTTTTCTAAGCCTACTCCGCAACACTCTTTTAGAAGACAAATTTACTGACTGCTCTACTCTTAACATACAATAATTGTGCTTTGCTTCCTTTTTTGATGATATAAATCGAAATAAACGAGCCAAAAAAAATATTAAGTAATCAGCTAGAATGGCATTTATAAATGCCGCAATCGCCGATTCGTCGGCGCCTTACAAAGAAGTAAAACGCGTTCAATTCGGTATACTGAGCCCGGACGAGATCCGGCGCATGTCCGTGACCACAGATGGCGGCATCAGATATCCGGAGACGACCGAGGCCGGCAAGCCCAAACTAGGAGGTTTGCTCGACCCGCGTCAAGGACCACCTGATCGCAACGCCCGATGCCAGACCTGCTCCGGTAATATAACCGAATGTCCCGGCCACTTTGGCCATTTAGAGCTTGCCAAGCCCGTCTTTCACGTCGGCTTTATGGCCCAAATAGTCAAAGTACTCCGGTGTGTCTGCTTCTATTGCTCAAAACTGCTGATCGATCCAACTGATCCGCGTCTAATTGAAATAAATCAAAAAATGCATCTACAGCCCAAAAAACGGTTTCAGCACGTGTACGATTTGTGCAAAACGAAACGCATGTGCGACAACTCGGGTGACAAGGCCTCGGAAGAGAACGGGACTAAGATATCCCGCGGATGTGGACGCTATCAGCCACAAATCCGTCGTAAAGGTCTAGAGCTAACAGCCAAATGGAAAGAAACCAACGACGCGTCACAAGAAAAAGAAATGAACGTATCAGCCGAACTTGTTCTCGAAATATTCAAGCGAATCACCGACGATGAATCGTTCTTACTGGGCATGGATCCTAAACACACTAGGCCCGATTGGATGGTATGCACTGTCATACCTGTACCACCGCTTTGTGTTCGGCCATCAGTCGTTATGTACGGCACGGCCAGATCTCAGGACGATTTAACTCACAAACTAGCTGACATAATAAAAATGAATAATCATTTAAAAAATAATGAATTATCCGGCGCTGCTGCACATATTATTAACGAAGACGTTAAAATGCTACAATTTCATTGTGCAACATTGATCGATAATGACATGCCAGGTTTGCCTAGAGCTCAACAAAAATCGGGCCGTCCGCTCAGATCGATTAGAGCGCGTCTTAAAGGCAAAGAAGGAAGAGTACGAGGCAATCTTATGGGCAAGCGTGTCGACTTTAGTGCTCGTACCGTAATCACGCCAGATCCAAATTTAGCCATTAATCAAGTGGGTGTACCTAGAACAATAGCTCAGAATATGACTTTTCCCGAGCTGGTCACACCGTTTAATATTGATCGAATGAATGAATTGGTAAGCAGAGGCGCTACGTCGTATCCGGGAGCCAAATACATTATCAGAGACAATGGAGATCGAATAGACTTGCGATTTCATCCGAAGACAAGCGATTTGACACTCCAGTATGGCTATGTAGTCGAAAGACACATGATAGACGGCGATTATATTGTGTTCAATCGTCAACCAACACTTCACAAAATGAGTATGATGGGCCACAGAGTCAAAGTGCTGCCGTGGTCCACATTTCGCATGAATCTCAGTTGTACTACGCCTTATAATGCTGATTTTGACGGTGATGAAATGAATTTGCATTTGCCTCAGTCGGTTGAGACTCGGGCCGAGGTGTCCGAATTGATGATGGTACCGCGTCAAATTATTACGCCTCAATCCAACAGACCAGTAATGGGCATTGTACAAGACACACTTACTGCAGTAAGAAAAATGACCAAACGAGACGTCTTCTTGGACAAAGAAAATATTATGAATCTTTTGCTGTTTTTGCCAAGATGGGATGGAAAATTGCCTCATCCGGCTATTCTTAAACCAAAGCCTCTTTGGACTGGCAAACAATTGTTTTCGCTTATTATACCTCCGAACATAAATTGTATTAGAGCTCATTCGACCCATCCGGACAAAGAAGACGAATCCGATTTTAAATGGATATCGCCTGGCGATACCAAAGTAATTGTAGACAATTCACAGCTTATTTCGGGTATTTTGTGCAAAAAAACACTTGGTACATCGGCTGGTTCACTTATTCATTTGGTATTTATGGAACATGGACATGAAGAGTGTGGAAAGTTTTATGGCAACATTCAGACAGTAATCAACAATTGGCTCCTAATAGAAGGTACATTTTTTATCTTAAATAAATTATTTTTATTTACTTAATTATTGAATTTAAAATATTATTTCTAAATTTTATTTCAAAAAGTTAAGTTGAATACGTTAGAAAAAATTTATTTCTAATTTTTAAAGATTTTATTTATTTAAAACAAAAAAAAAATCTTAGTTATTAAAAAGTCATTAAAACTAAACAGTAAAGTTTTTGCTAAGACTAAACTTCGATTAGATATTTTTTGCTCAGTTAATAATTTTTTAAAATAAAAGAAAAAAATTCTGCATCATCTTTATTTCTAAAATAGATATAAAAAATAGATGAACTAAAAAAAATAAGTGATACTTTTTTAGTCGAAACGACTTAAATCTTTTTTTTATTATTATTTTAAAAATTTTAATTTACTAAATATATCTATTAAATTTTATTTGATTGAATTAAACAAAAACATAATTTAAATTTGCGTAATTCATTTAAAATTACAAATAGAAACAAAAAAATTGAGAATCGAATGATGAATTAAGTCGAGTTTAGTTTGTGAATGAGCTAGTCTGAAATTTTTTTTCCTTTGCATACCAATAGCTAGCATAGAGAAACACATTATTGTCTCATTGCGCATGTCCCCTTCTATAGCATTCTATTACCACAAGCTCCTGTTCACTGCTCTAAGAGTAGAGCCCAAATTTAGCTCTTGTTTTAAGAAACTAACTGTCTTTACTCTCAAAAAAAATTTTTAATTAAATTAATTATTTTTTGATCATAAAAACAATTTATTTCTTAAAACTAAAACTAAATTTGGGTTTTATTTTGAGATAAAAAATCATATTCTAGTTTTTTTCTAATTCAATTTTAATTATTATAATATCGAAACTATACTCAGACGAAAAAGGTCGGATTTGGGCTTTACTCTTAAAGCCGTGAACACAAGTCTACGGTATTATTATTTTTAATAGTATCAAATCTTAATTTTTTTTTAACTTCAACTGAAATGTTCTTAAAAACATTTTATTTTATCGGTTTTTTTTTAATTAATTTATTCAGTCACAACTTTTTGTTAAAGAGTATAAAATTTAATTTGCTTTTAGGCTTTTCCACTTAAACTAAATATACTTTTTCAAAAAATATTATGGATTTTTTTAATATTTTTCTAAAAGAATATTGATTTTACTATTTTTGGTCTATTTTCAAAAAAAAAAATTTCTTCTCATAGAACTAAAAAAATTACAATTTCGGTATTGTTAATTTCTAGAACAAAACGAACAAAAATTCTCCCTTTATTGCTAAATAAAAATTTCAAAAAATAAAATTATTTCAAAAAAATACTGCAATTTTGTGCAACAAAGTTTGTTGCATCTTTTTTTACATATAATAAAAACTTTTTTTTCTTTTTTTTTGGTAAACCAAATCAATTATCAATTTAGATCTTATTGATGCTTTATTTTTTGTCTTTTATTTTCATAAGAAAAATTATTTTTGGTAAAAAAGATGCAACAAAGTATGTTACAAAAAGTTGTAGTATTTTATTGAAATTATTTTTTTTTTTAATTTTTATTTATCAATAAAAGGAGAATTTTTGTTCTTTTTGTTTTAGAAATTCACATTACCCAATTTCAATAAAATAAAATGTCTTTTACTTTTTATTTGGTAGTATATTTTTATAAAGCTTGGGAAAATGTAAGCATAGAAAATTTTATATTTATTTTATTCTTAAAGGTCATTCAATTGGTATTGGAGATGCTATTGCCGATTCGAAAACCTATAAAAGCATTAAACAATCAATTCAAGAAGCCAAAGAAAAAGTAAACGAAGTAATAGAAAAAGCTCACAATGATAAATTAGTACCGACACCAGGTAATTCATTGCGGCAAACATTTGAGAATCACGTAAACAAGATATTGAACGAGGCTCGTGATGAAACGGGTACAGCTGCTCAAAAAAGTTTGTCAGAATTCAACAACTTCAAAGCTATGGTCGTAGCGGGCTCTAAAGGCTCCAAAATCAACATTTCCCAAGTAATAGCTTGTGTAGGTCAACAGAACGTTGAAGGCAAGCGTATACCGTTCGGCTTCAAGCATCGAACACTTCCCCATTTCATCAAAGACGACTATTCGCCTCTGGCCAAGGGTTTTGTAGAAAATTCCTATCTAATCGGCTTAACGCCTAGCGAATTTTTCTTTCACGCGATGGGCGGTCGCGAAGGTCTCATAGACACTGCGGTCAAGACAGCCGAAACTGGTTACATTCAACGTCGATTAATCAAAGCCATGGAGTCAGTTATGGTCAAATATGACGGCACAGTAAGAAATTCAATGAATTATCTAGTTCAATTGTGTTATGGCGAGGACGGTCTGGCTGGCGAAATGGTCGAGTTTCAGGACATACCTATTTTCAAAATAGGAAACAAGAGATTCGAAAAAAATTGGCACTTTGACGCGTCTAATGAACAAAGGCTCAAACGAAACCTAAACGAGGACATTGTTAAATCGTTGCTGACCAATGCCAACGATTTGGCTATTCTAGAAGACGAATGGAAGCAATTGATCAAAGATCGTCGCAATATACGCGAAATATTTCCGATTGGTGACGCTAGAATTGTATTACCATGCAATTTAGACCGATTAATAGTGAATGCACAAAAAACATTTAGAGTTAATCTCAGAGAGCCGTCTAATTTGAATCCAATTAAAATAGTTCAATCAGTTAAGCAATTATGCGAAAATTTAGTAATAGTAAGTGGCGAAGATCGTTTGTCCAAAGAGGCCCAAGCCAACGCTACTTTGCTCATGGGCATATTGTTACGCTCGCACTTGAGCTCTAAGCGAATAACCGAAAATTTTAGACTCAGTGAAGAAGCTTTCGACTGGCTTTTGGGCGAAATAGAGACCAGATTCCAGCAGGCCAAAGTTCAACCGGGCGAAATGGTCGGTCCACTGGCAGCACAGTCTCTAGGAGAACCGGCAACTCAAATGACACTCAACACCTTTCATCATGCTGGTGTGTCGGCCAAAAATGTCACTCTTGGTGTGCCTAGACTAAAAGAAATCATAAACGTGTCCAAAAAGCCCAAAACTCCATCGCTGATTGTGTTCTTGACGGGACCGCCGGCCAAAGACGCCGAAAAATGCAAGGACGTATTGTGCGAACTGGAGCATACAACATTGCGCAAAGTCACCTCGAACACGGCTATTTACTACGACCCGGACTCTCAAAATACGGTAATTAACGAAGACCAGGATTGGGTGAATATTATTTATGAAATGTCCGAGTTTGATGTTAACAAATTGTCGCCATGGTTGCTTCGTATTGAGCTTGATCGTAAACGTATGACAGATAAAAAACTTTCGATGGAACAAATATCGGAAAAAATAACAAGTTTTTTTGGCGAAGATTTAAATTGTATTTTCAACGATGACAATAGTGAAAAATTGGTGTTACGTGTGCGCGTTGTGCACAATAATCCAAATAAGGACATGGACGATGATGCCGAAGAACAAGTGGACAAAATGCAAGACGATCAATTTTTGAAATTAATCGAACAAAATATTTTGTCCGATATGACTTTGCAAGGCATTGAGTCTATAGCCAAAGTATACATGACTAAGCCGTTTGAAAAAGAGAAAAAACGAGTCGAAATAAACGAAGAGGGCGAATTTAAGACAATAACCGAATGGGTACTTGAAACAGACGGCACTGCTTTTATGAAAGTTCTATCAACTAAACATGTCGATCCAATTCGAACATATTCGAATGATGTTGTTGAAATATTGCAAGCGTTGGGCATTGAGGCTGGTCGCAAAGCAATCGAAAAAGAAATGAATTCGGTTATTTCATTTGACGGATCGTATGTTAATTATCGTCATTTGGCATTGTTGTGTGACATAATGACATCTAAAGGAAACTTTATGCCAATAACTCGTCATGGCATAAACAGACAAGAAGTTGGTTGTTTAATGAGATGTTCGTTTGAGGAAACAGTCGATGTGCTCTTGGACGCTGCATTCCATGGTGAAGTTGACCCGATGAAAGGCGTGTCAGAGAACATAATGTTGGGCCAATTGGCCAAAATCGGCACTGGATGCTTTGATTTAATACTTAATCCGGAAGAATGCAAGAAAGCAATGGCCATCCCGGTTAGTTCAGGATTCGAGTCCATGATGCCAAGTGAAGGTTCAATGATGTTCTCGGCTACTACACCATCTGCCGGCATGACACCTTGGTCCTCCGGAGCAACACCGACCTACGGTGGCGGTCTCTCATGGGGTCAATCGCCATACGGCGGCATGACACCTGGAGCTGCTTTTTCACCCACCTATTCGGAAGCAAGTGGATTTAGTCCCGGCTATTCTCCTAGACGACCGGGCTCTCAATCGCCAGGCCAATACATTGCCGCAAGTCCGGGCTCGCCTAGCTACGGCATGTCTTATGGTCTCACCAGCCCAAGTCATTCGCCACCGTACTCGCCCGGCGGCATGGGCTATTCACCAACAAGCCCCTCCTATTCTCCATCGTCGCCCATTTATTCGCGAACTAGTCCCGGCTATTCACCAACTAGCCCTTCGTATTCACCAACAAGTCCATCTTATTCACCAACAAGTCCTTCATATTCGCCAACTAGTCCATCGTATTCACCGACTAGTCCATCGTATTCGCCAACTAGTCCTTCGTATTCACCTACTAGTCCATCTTATTCACCAACAAGTCCATCTTATTCGCCAACTAGTCCTTCGTATTCACCTACTAGTCCATCTTATTCACCAACTAGTCCATCGTATTCACCTACTAGTCCATCTTATTCACCAACTAGTCCATCGTATGCTCCATCAAGTCCATCGTATTCACCAACAAGTCCATCGTATTCGCCTACAAGCCCCTCGTACTCGGCCAAAAGCCCAGCTTATTCACCAACAAGTCCGAAATATTCACCGACTAGCCCGTCCTATTCGCCGACTAGTCCAAAATACTCGCCATCAAGTCCGACTTATTCGCCAACGAGTCCCAAATATTCGCCGTCTAGTCCGAGCTATTCGCCATCTAGTCCTCGGTACAGTGTTCAATCGCCTGGCTATTCTCCAACTAGTCCGCGTTATTCGCCTGCCAGTCCGGCTTTAAATCAAGATCGAGCGCCCACTAGCCCACAGTACTCGCCTAGCAGTCCAACATATTCGCCCTCATCGCCACATTATTCGCCCAATGATTAACTTGCTAATCACTTATGACATGCCGGTGTAAATTGTTTTCTGAATCTTAAACAAATAATATTCAAAAATATAAAGTCGATTAAGATCGTCGTTATTTTCTTCTTGATTATTATCATTTTTTTTTTCTGTTATTTTTCAAATTTATTTTTTTGTCTAAATTTAAATTGAATAAAAATCTTACAAAAAATTTAATTATGTGTCTTTTATTTATGAGATTAAACTTTATTTGTAAGGTGTGCTAATTAAGCCGATTATTAATTAATTAAATATCATGATAAATGATTTTTTTTATTTTATTTTTGTTATATCTTTAATTTTTTTTTTTATTCTTAAAATGATGATCAATAAATTTATTTTATTTGTTTAATTTTAAATTTATTTATAATAGAAATTGATCGGTTTAAAACCCGATTTTGAAATATTCATTTGAAATATTTTTTATTTTTTTGTTGTTTTAAAAATTTTCAAAATTTTGTTAATTTTTGTTAATGTTAATGGATTGGATTATCCGATGCTATTGTTATTTGATGCACACTTTAATAAGAAAATAAAAACAAACGCAATTAGAATGCAAAACTTTATTTAATATCACGTTGAATGAGAAAAATTAGATTTTTTTTTAACAATTTATTAATAGAAATGATTTATAAAAATATTGCTTCAAATTTTATTTAATTCAAAATCATATTTTTTGTATAAGAACTAAAAAAAAGCGTTTTTAATATTTATAAATTTTGTTTTTTATCTAAGTTGTATTTGGATCAGTTGGAAATTTTCTTTTAATAAGAAAAGTATGATTTTTAATAAGTCAGTAATTTAAGGAATATATTTTCGATGTTTTTTCATTCTATGAACTTGCTTAAATTTTGAATTTAAAATAATATGTGTAAATAAAAAAAGGTCATTTCTATTTTTCTAGTATGTGACAATGAGAGTAATATGAATCCACTTAAGGAAAACGAAATCCTAATATTGAATGCAATTAAATAAATGAAGCGAAAATAGATTAAATTAACAACTTCATATTTACCTTGCAGACAAGTAAAAGTGCTTCTCTGCAATGTAATGTGGTAATTGTAATTTTCCCTAATTTTAAATTATTTTATTTTTTTATAAAATTTAGATAAATAGGTTTAAAGCTAGAATTAGAGTTAGATTAAAAATCATGGTTTCCAATGGTTTCCAAGTCTAAAAATATCTATTCTATAATTTACAAAAGTTAAATTATTTTTTTTTATTTTCATGGCTTTTTCAATTAGGAACTTAAATTTTTTTAATTTTATTCTTAATCCCTTCCATGAAAAATGATTTAACTTTTGGTTGACAATTATTAAATATTTTCTTTTTTAATACAAGTTTAAAAGGTCAACTTAAAAAATATGTTTTATTAATGTCACGTCTGTTTTTAGTCTCAAAAAAATAGCCTTCCATTGCTTTATTTGATGCGTTTAATTTAGAAATATTTCATATTTAAACAAAAAAAAAATTGTTTAAGTTTTCAATTTAAACTATTTTAAGAAACTATGAATTTTGAAATAAAAAAAGAAAATATTAGTGATCATGTGCCATTTTTTGAGAATTAGAAGCATTTAGAGCATTTTTTGTTATTATTTGCTTTGTGATTCATATAAACTTATAAAGCATAATTAATAAAATCTTAAGTGATATTTTTATCCTTAAAAAGGTAATCTTAACTTGTTGAGTTTTCTAAAATTTTAATATTTCAAGATGAACCCAAATATTTATCAAGATTTTATTTAAGAATTTAAAGCGCTTTAAAATTCTAAAAATAAAGCCTTTTTTTCATCAATATCTTCTTTAATTAATCGTAAAATAGACAAATTAATTTAATTAAAAGACTAAGAATCGGTCCTGGTTTTAAAAGAAATTTGTTTTTTGTTTTTAAAAAGAAGTGATGAACAAAAAAAAAAAATTTGTAAAATAAGTGCATCAAATTTTGATAGAAAAATGGATAAAGATGAAAACTAACGAAGCAATTATTTTATTTTTCAATTGAATTTTCTTTTAAAAGCGCCAAAAAACATGCCTAAATTAAATAAAGACAAACAAATTTAATTCACCTAATTTTTTTTTTATGCAAATTTAAAATATTATAATTTCAACAACATAAAAAGGTATTTGCTCTTGTTTAGATTTATTTTTCATATGCTAATATTTAAATGAAATTCTTCAAAAATTCTCAACAAATAAAATTTTAAACGACAACAACAAGGCGCTCTCTCTCTCTTTCGAACAAATTTATCTAATTTTCTCAATTTAGATTTTGCTAAGCTTCGAAATTCAAATAAATTCTCAATTGGAAAATCAATTGTTCAATTGACATCCAGTGGGTAAGTTGAAAATTAAAAAAAAAATTTGAGTTTTTTTTTTATTAACCAAATTGTATTTACAAGATGATCAAACTAAATATTGTGAACTAGTAGCCTGAATTTAAACCAAAAACAAAAACAACGCCCAATATTTTTTTATAATTTTTATTATCAAAAAAAAAAAATCAAATAAAAATTGAATAAACTCATCAGTTCAACTTGTCTTGATCTCTCTGAGAGTCCTTCGACCCTATCATGTCATTTATTCACTATAAACTAATTACGAATCAAAACTATGACAAAATAGCCTTTGACGGTGTCAGTCTGAGCGTGGCCGAAATTAAAAAAATGGTTATGGAAAAAAAGTTTCGCAAACACGCCCCATCAGCTGCTTCGTCAAACACTGGAAACTCCTCCTCACGAAAGTCCGATGTTGACCTAGAAGTAACAAATGTGGACACAAACGAAGGTAAATTAACTTACATTTTTGAAACGAATTAACTAAATTTTGTTCAGTTTATAAGAACGATGCTGAATTGATACCGAAAAACTCGCGGGTCCAGATTAGCCGAGTGGTGAAAAATATAGGACCGGCCATAGCTGGTGGAACAATTACTCACACGCATAAGGATAGCGAAAAATTAGCTGATTTTAGACTTAAAACAAAACTAAGTGATAAACAAGTTAGGAACGATCTTGACTTGGATGATTCGATCTTGCTCGGATCGAATGGCTCCAAGAATAGCGATACACAAAGTGCTCAAGATAGTCCTGATATAGCCTCCCAGTTGTACGATGATATATTGACTGAAAATGGTGTAAATAGTGACGATTTTTTAGATCAAAATGATCCAGATACTTTTACTTTAGTAGTAATTGAGATTTTTTTATTAAATAAAACTTTGCAAACGGGGCCTTTACTTTTTTCTTTTTTAAAATTAAGAATAACAGGATTGATATTAAAATACCTAAGCAAGAACAGAGTGTACATAAAACTGAACAAGATAAGCCACCAGGTGATTTTCTATGTCCATTTGATGATGGTCAAATGAAGCATTTAATGGACAATGCGATCATTGTGCCTTGTTGTGGATATTTCATTTGTTGTGAAAAATGTAAATAAATTTTCTTAATCAAAAAAGAAAAATATTGTTTTTTTGTTTCCATCTTTTTTTTAAAAAAAAAAAATTTAATAAATTTTTATTTAAAATTTTGGGTGTTAATTTTTGCTTTTTTGTAGGTATCCGCGATAAGCTAACTAGCGATCAAATAATAGAATGTCCTCATGAGTCTTGTTCTCAGGAAATAACAATAAATCATCGTTTGACACCGTATCCGCCCATGCGGAACAAAATTGCTAATTATCTTAAATCTCAATCGAGCATTCTGAGAATTCCAGTTGAAAAACTGTGCACTAAATTTGCCAAAGAGACGCCGAGTCAAAGTGAGAGTAGTAAGCCGAGTCGAGAAAAAACCCCAGTTCTAAATTCTCCCGTAGCATCGCCTCGAAACACCAGTCGGCCTCTAGTTAAACTCACAGTCAAGCTTAATAGTCCAAAGTCACATTTAGAAGAGAAAAAAGAGACTGAACCGAAACATAGTGAAACAGAGGCCAAAAAGGACAGATCGGAGTCGAGATCGCCAGTGTCGAGTCGCAGCAGTTCGCCTAGTAAAGTCAGCAGCGATTCAGAGTCAGCCAATTCGAAAATAAGCGAAAATGGCTCGCTAAGTCCGGTCAGCCAAAGCCAGGAGAGTAGGTCCAATTCACCAACTCCGCCACCGTCGCCTAAAGAGACAGAAAAGCCGGAGCAAAGCGTGGCGGAATCTGAGCCTGAGGTGAAAAAAAATGATGAGACTATTCAACCCATTCAGCCTGTTTATAATCATCAATACATTCCGCCACAGCAATTTTATCCGTACAACATGCCCACTGGCCAAATTTATCCCCAAATGGACCCGTTCTTCAACGCCAGATTTACGAGACCAAACTTTGCCATGCAGTCACAGGCCATGTTTAATTCGAACATGATGCGCTATCCGCCGCCGCCTGGTGCCTTAAATGGGCAAAATTTTTATCAAATGTACCCGAATGGGCATCAGGGCTTTATGCCCGAGCAATTTTTTGCTAACAGAGCTCATCCGCCATTTAATAATGGCTATCAGTTTCAAAGCTTTCAGAGGAACAACAAAATTATCCGTCGCCGAAGTCGATCTAGGTCTAGATCGCGCCGCTCGCCCGATCGATCTAGACGAAAGCGTTCGTACTCTCGTTCTAGGTCGCGTTCGCCCAGGAGACATCGTCGCAACTCGCGACACCGTTCTCGATCTCCCACTCGCAGAGACAAACGAGCTGCTTATAGACGACGGAGCTCGAGTAGGAAAAGGGACCGATCGAGAAGTCGAAGCCGAGAACGTCAAAAGAAACAAGTCGACGATAAGCCTAATCGAAATGAAAGAGCTGAAGAGCCTAAAACTAAGCCGGTCAATAAAGAGAATGAAATGGATCAGCGAGAAAAGACCATTCATAAACTAAACAATTTGATGCATCGCAAGAGTAATGTTGAAACAAAAAATTTTGCCAATGGTGCTAGTGTTGCTTTGGCTGGTGGTCAAGTAAAAGAATCTCAAATTAAAGAGGAAAAAGACGAGAAAAAAAATCAAATTGTTATTTTGTTAAAGACTAATTCGAAACAAAATGAAATAGGACAGGAAAAAAGTCAAAAAGCTAGTGAGGATGGCACTGAAATTGCCAGTCCTGTTAAAAAGACCACTTTTAAACGAAAAGTTCATTTGAAAAAAGAGCTTGCAACAACATCTACGGTAAAGAAAATAATGCTAAATGAAAAAAAATGTTCGGAAAGTGAAGACAGAACGGACGATTTTTTGGACATATCGATAGACGAGAAAATAAATCTTTAATTTTTGTTTTTGTTTCTTTATTTTTTTTTAAATTTAATTATTAAATATTCCACTTTTTTTTTTTTTTTTTGTTGTTGATTTTTAATTTTTCACGAAAAATAAAAAATATAATTTTTTTAAAAAAAAAATATTTTTTTTTAGAATTTACTTTATGATAAGTTATCAGTATTTAGAAGATATGAAGAATGCATGGATGCATGTCAAGAATACATTTTCATTTTCAGATTTTAAGTGATTTTATTTAGTTTGATTAGTTTTAAAATAAATATTTAAAAAAAAAAATTTTTTTTCTTTTTTTTTTGAAATTTCAAAATTCAAATAAATATTTTTATACATTCGCTCATAAATATTTTTTCTAACAAATAAGCATAAATTTAATAATTTATGATCCTTTCTAAATATTTTCATCTTTGAAGACCTGGAATACCAAAATGCTATTATGTTTATTAAACTAATTTATATTAATGAATTAAATTTTTACTATTCCTTTAATATTAAGACTTTTAGTTAAGGAAATACGGCTTGTTTCCCATGGGACAGTCCAAAGGAATTCATTTGTGTTAATAAGCATTTTTTTAAAAAGTTAGAGATAAAATGATAATTAAAACAAATAAAAAACTCTCTTTAAAGCTACATCTCTTATTTAAGTTCAATTAGTAGTAGTAAAAAGATACTGCGACTCATAGCGGGTTAAGTTTTTACATGATGTACTAGTAAATAATTCCTTTTAAGTTTTTCATCTTGTTTAGCTTTGAAAACATCTTTTGGTTTAGTATTAAATATTTCTTTAGATAGGTTATTCTAAATTTTAATCACAAAAACTATAAAGATATGATAAAATTTTTGACATCTTCTCTTACCATAAATTTAATGTGTTTTCTCAAATTGCTTGATTGGGAGAAAAATTCATTCCATTTATTAGTTTAACACTTTCATAGCCATTTATGATTTTAAAGATCTGAATTAAATTGCTCCTCATTTTTCTAACTTTTAGGTCAGTTAACTCTTGAGTATGATTCTCGAGAGCTTATTAAAAGACCACATGATATCTTATCTTTTACAGTAAAACTTATATATATATATTTGTAATTACGAATGAAAGAGATCATTTTTCTGATTCTCAGCATGGTTTTATGCCGCAGAGATCTTGCTCTACGAATCTTTTAGAGTCATTAGACTTTGTTACGTTAGGTCTTAGTCTTTTGACACTATCTAGACCGATTTTTCGAAAGCTTTTTACAGAGTCTCACATAGACTGTTAATTTTTAAACTCATAGCTTATAGTTTTACTGGATTAATAGTATACTGGATATAGATTTTCTTTAAAATAGAAAGCAGAGAGTTGTATTAGGCTCATCAATGTCTAAATGGTTGGAAGTTACTAGTGGAGTCCCACAAGGGTCAGTCTTCTTTTGATATATATTAATGATCTTTCAAATGTTGTAAAAAATAAATGTGAAAAATATGATACAAAAATATATCAATTCAATTGTTAATGATATAAAATATTTTTAATTGTTAATGACAACATTTTAAGCTGATATTTTGATTTAAACATTGAAAAATGTCTTGTAATGCATATTGGTTCAAAAAATCCAAAATATGATTACACGATTTTTAGTAAATATGGAACTATAAAACTATCTAAAACAACTCTAGAAAGGGATTTAGGTATCTATTCAAGATGATCTTAAATGGACAAATCAAGTCCGGTATTGTACAAATCGTGCAAACCGAATGCTAGGAATGATAGCAAAGAGTTTCAAATATTTAAATAAGACTCTTTGAGAATGTTATATATGGCCACACTTAGAGTTTGCAGTAAGTTCTTGGTGCCCATATTTAGAAAAAAAATCGTTCAACTTGAAAAAGTTCAGAGAAGAGCAACAAGAATCATCCCTTTGCTTCGAAATTACGAATATGACAAAGACTTGAGTTGTTAGAGTTAACTGACCTCAAAGCAAGAAGAATGAGGGATGATTTAATTCAGATCTATAAAATCATTAATGGATATGAAAGTGTAAAACTCATTAATGGAATTAACCTTTCTCCAAATCAAGTATACAATTTGAGGAAACACAAAAAATGCATGGTAAGAGAAGATGTCAAAAATTGTATGCATCATATTCATTTTCTGATAAATCGTGTGGTTAAAATTTGGAATAGGCTGTTTGAAGAAATAGTTAGTTCTAAAACAAAGAATATTTTTAAAACTAAAATGGACATATGGTTTAAAAAAATTACATTTACTGCTTTAGCTTGTAAAAGCTTAACCCTTTTTGGGTCGCAGTATTTTTTACTACTAATACTACTACTACTACTACTACTAAATCTTAAAATGTCAGTCTGATCATTAATAGTGAAAAATTACCAAGTACTCTTTTATCATCTCTTGAAAATTCTGTTTTAAGAAACAGCTTTTGAATTCAGTTAGATCTATGTAAATGTAAAGTTTATTGTTATATTAAACAAATAAGTAATATTTCATTTAAAATAAGTATGTATTAAATAAATCTAATTTGAATAATAAAAAATGAATCGAGTTAGCTACTTTGCTTCGATTGGCAGCAATTTAATTAGAATTAAAGTAGAAATATTTAAAAAGCAAAAATGTTTTTTAATCAAATTATCAAGTCCAAATCGATTATTTAGCACGACAAAAATTAACTTGGAGAAAAATCTTCAAACTGTTGAAAAACTTGAAAATAAAAACAAACCACCTCCAAGAAAGGAATTATCTCCGATTCGAAAACTTTTGTACACCAAAGACTATTTGGATTTTTTAATTTTAATATTTTTAGCAACTGGCATTTACATCGGCTATAAAAACTCGAAACTTCAAAAGGAACATGAGAAAAAATTCAACATCGAATGGATTGACGTTCCTTTTACCAAGCATAAAATTTTCACTTGCAATAATTTTTACTTGCCAGAATTTTTGGCAAAAAGTTTAGAAAAATTCAAACAATTTCAAGTACGTCAAGACGATATTTGGATTGTGAGCTTTCCAAAGTCTGGTACAACATGGGTCCAAGAACTTGTTTATCTAATCGAAAATGAATGTGATTTTAAAAAAGCAACTCAAGACTCGATAGAAAACAGATCGCCATTTTTTGATTACCCATCACCTGGTCTAAAGCACATTGAAAATATTAAAACCAAAAGAATTATAAAAACCCATTTACCTCATAGTTTTCTTCCAGATGGGATAGAAAAACAAGCCAAAGTAATTTACATAGTTCGTAATCCCAAAGATGTTACTGTATCTTATTTTCATTTTACCAACTTGTCTACACAAGCCCAATTTACTGGCAATTTTTATGACTTCACAAAATTATTTATCGAAGGAAAAGTTCCATATGGACCCTGGTGGAGTCATGTCGATGATTATGTAACTAAAAAGGAGGTTCATGTAATTTATTACGAGGACTTGCATACAAAGCCTTTTGAAGTAATTAAGAAATTGAGTAAATATTTAGGGAAGGATCTAAGTGATGATAAAATCAAGTCTATCATTGAATGGTGCTCGTTTGATAATATGAAAAATAACCCGGCCGTAAACTATGAGTGGTACAAAGACTTGGGTCTTTATAAGAAAAATGGCCATTTTTTCCGAAAAGGAACTATTGGAGATTGGTTAAATTATTTTGCTGTCGATGATTCACAAAAAATAGACCACATTGTTGAAAATAAGCTAAAAACAAAGCTTGATTTTAACTATGGGATTTCTAGTAATGATCTAAATAAAATTTATTCAGTAAACCAAAACAAACCTTAATTTAGATTAAATTTTTTAAATAAATGTTTGAATAAAAAAAAATTCTTTTTAACAAAAGTTGAATTAATAAAAAAAATTTATTAAAATTATTAAATTGAGAAAAACAGTAAAAAAAGTCTTAATGGTTCTAATTAAAGATTAATGATGAGTTCTTATATTTTGTACACCAACAAACTGTGCAATCGCTTCCTTATCACCAATCAATGATTCACTTGGTCGGATTTTTTAATAATGACATATTACTGTTATTTGGTTTCTATAAGCATTCCTTAAAGAATACAAATTTTTGGCCATTTCTGGCAAAAAATCATTTCCCATTTAAAAAAAAACATTTTTAAAATATAAAAAAGTAAATTTACATTTTTTGATTCTTGTGTTAAACAAAAAAGGATATTATATAGACGCTTGTTGGTATTTTCTTCATTTTAGAAAAAGTTTAAATGGATTTGTAATTTTATCTCTGGAAGCCCTGATTTAATTTGGTTTATCTTCATCAGAGTGAATTCTGTTTTCATGGTTGAAACATTACTCTCTAAGTTATTAAGTGTAGTAGAAATATTTTTAATTTATGTTAATATTTCATTTCTGGCTTCATTTGAGTTTCCCATTTGGCTTAATATTGTAGCTGATTTATCAATAAATTGACCAGTAGCCTTGATATTTCCTGCAAATTCTCTTATTTTTCTAATTTCAGACATTTTAACAAACGAAAAGCTTTTTTTTAAAAGAAAAGCCAAAAGCAACAGTTAGTCTTCTCAAAAAAGGAAAATTTCATCAGCTATCTATAAAAGCTAAACAGTAATGCTAAGCTTGAAATTGGCCTAAATGATTTATATACATTATGGGGCTTTTGTATGCTTAACTGATGATTGATATTTTAAAGATTTTTTTAACAGCTATTGTTTGTAAATATAATTTTAATTTTTGATCAAAGATTGAATTAATTTGAAAATTTTTTTATTTTTGATTTTATTTTCATTGGCCCCTGAATTACAGGGACGTACAAATAAAAGGGCCCCGGAGTAATCACATTGTTAGTGATCGTTCCGCAGCACCAGTGTAAATTAGTAAAATAGCTTTAATTTCAACTCAAAATAATTTAAAATTCTAAATTTTATTTATATGTATCTATTCAAATTATATTTTAGATTTTTTCATTTAACTTTTAAAGTTAATTTCATAATTATGATAATTTCACATTTTTTTAAACTAGCGACATCTATATTGTTAAAAAAAGTAAACTATTATTTCTCTTATTATATTAATGATATTTTATTAAAATCTAAATAAAACATAATTATGAAAAAAGCATTTAAGAGCCTTTTTTTTTTAAATGAGTTAAGCATATTTTATTTAATTATTAAAAACTAACTCCGAAATGAAAATTCAACTATTTTATTTATTATTACAAAAGTTTGATAAAAATTCTTATTTTGGTTTATCTCCTTTTTCATACTGCTTCAAGTAATCTTGAAACTTTTTCCATAAGTTTTGAGGATCATCAACTCTTGGTATCTCGTAGTTCTGACAAGCATAGACTCCCATGTATGCGCCTACCCCGAGCAGTAGAATATTTTTTGTTAATCCCATTTTGAACGCTACTAATTATTTGGCGAAACCGAATAAAATCTTTTGATTAGAGTTTATGCTTTTAAAAAGAAATCTTTCAATTAATAAACACTTAATTATTCTTTATTAAATAAAATAAAATTTTTGCGAAACAAAATGAACAAAATTATAATTTAATTTTTTTTTCATTCGAATCAATTATCAGTTGATTTTCAAATTTTTTCAAAAATAATAAAAAAAAATATGTTTTTTAGAGTGAAAATAGAAAAATGATTTAAATTTATTTTAAAAAATTTAGACTAAAAAATTAAAAAAAAAAAAACAAAAATTTTATGTTATAATGGAATGAACTTGATCAATGACATACCTTGGCAGATAGACTTCCAAAATTTTTCTATCTAAATCACTAAAATCCATAAAATCTTCTAAAAAGCTCAAAACTTTTGCATTATCCACTGGCAAGTCCGTTAATCTTTGACTAGAGCTCAAGTTAATAGCTGATCGAACATACTGTGACAAAGTGGAAACAAATTGATTGCGGTAGTCTGAATTAAATTGCTTGAGTACTGTAATTACACCCGTTATTAAGCACACAGAATTAGTAAGTGCCACATTTATCATTGGAACATTGGTTGTTGATGTATTAACTGCGGTAGAACTTCCTTTAAATATGGGAACTAAAAAAAAATTTTTTTTGATAACAAAATGCAATTAATTTTAATATTTTAATATTACCAGTTAATTTGACCACTGGAAGCTTTGTCAATTGGGATAATGTAAACATGCTTAGTATAAAAGAAATATATTCATACTCATTTGTTTTGATATAAATTTTTTTTAGTGGTTCACAAAGACCAACACATTCTAAATATGGATTAAGTTCATACACAAGCGGATTTTCTTCTTCCGGATATGGATTGCTTGGGTCCTCAAAATGAGCATTTACTTCGGATATTAATGCTTGATTGAATGCTTTTAGTGCATGAAGTAATTGCTTGGTATCAAATTTAGCCTCATTATTTAATTGATAACATATTTTTGTTCTTAATAATTGCATCTGTCCAACTCGAAGGAATATGTCGAGCAAAAACGAGAACAATTTTTGAAATTTGTTAAAAATTGAAGCATAAAATTTTATATTTAGATCTTAAAAAAAACATGTTTAATTATAAAAGTGTTTTAAAAATTAATACATACTTGAATTGGAGTCTAAGGGCTGCATTTGTGGCATACAAGTTTTAAACGATTCTTCGATAGCTTTTGAATTTTGTTTCAAATTGTAGTAGATAATTTGTAAGTCTTTAGTAATCATAAAGGAGAATAGTCTATCAAGGCCGTGCAAACCAAAAGAATTGAGACTTTGTTCCAATTTTTTGAACAATCTTAAATTAATAACCTCTTCTTTAGTTTTTAAATCATACCATGCATTTTTTTTTGTCAAGTAGTAAGTCAATTTTGGATCAGTCATTCTTAGGATTTCTCGTGCCAAACGGCCAATAAAATTAACACTGACATCATTTGGCGTTAAAGGAGGATAAACTGGTATTGGTATATTTTTTGACTGATAGATTGACTCAAATTCAAATATTTTTTTCTTAGTAAAATTGTTGCATTCTTGTTCTACATGAAAATAAATAATTCTTGAAAACTCTTCTTGCCAAATTCTTAGCCCATAAATATTCACATAGTCTTGTATATACTCAAAAGATCGCCTAAATCCGTCGATTTGCTCTGTAAGCTTTTCCAATTTACTCATTAGTTCAAGACTATTTTTTCCAGTAAATTGCAATTGAGAGTGCAACGCAAGTGTAATCTGCTTTACTAATTCTTTTCTAATGCCATCTTCGAGAAGTTGCTTTGAATCAATTGTAACACAACCCAAGTTAGCTGACTTCATTTGAAGAATACCTTTTAAATAAATATTGATTCAGTATTGAACAAGAACAACTCAAAAAAGCGTTTTTTTAATATGAATATGAATTAATTACGGCTTTAAATTCTTTTTACCATTAATCTCACTTTTCTAACAATATTATAAAACAAATTAACTAGCACTAAACAAAATAACTTCTTTAATAAAAAAATATTAAAATGTAAATGCTGGTATGATGTGTACTCTTTTGATGAATGGGAACCAAGCACCTATACTTGTAAAAATTACTTGAAAGAATATTCTTGTGTCCATATAATTAGTATTGCAGTGAAATGAGTATTTTTATAAAAAATCATTTTAATTTTAGACAAAGAAAAAAAATATTTTTATTTAACAAGAGATTTTTTAGAAAAAAAAAAGTACTTAAATATCACAAGATTATTTTTAGAATGCAAAGAGAAATTTTAGGAAAATGATGATTTTTGATTTAAAAAAAAATTTTAATAATGATTAAATTTATTTTACTAAAAACAAAGAGAAGATGTAGCATAAAGAGCCAAAAAACCTATGAACATGATCGATTGAAAATATGATCATTAGCTTTAATTTATCCTATTTGAAGCATTTTAAAGTATAACTAAAAAATTTTATTAATTTTGTTTATACAATTTAATTAAAATAATTTAAAACTTTTTAATTACTTCATTTTTTTTTAACCAAAATATAAGCAACAAGAGTAAGTTTAGAGCAGCAAAAAAAAAAATTTTACCTTGAGTGTACAATGAAATTGAATATGTCAATTTGCTTATTTCATATCTGTAGTCCAATTGAGAAAAATCTTTTAATTTCTCTTTCTCCAGGAGAGTTGGCACTTCTTTAAGCTTACTTGTTTGTATTGAGATAATTTTAGCCAATAAATTGAACATAGAAATAGGTATAATTTGAAGAACCTTGCGAACGTAGGAAACAAGCTCAAGAGAATAGTACTGAGTAACACTAGCAAAGTCAGAGCTGTTGGCCTGGGTAATTCGAAGCAGAGGAAGATCAAGAGCAAGGCCGAGTTTTAAAAAAGTTGCTCGAAGTTTAATGACCAGATTGGGCTTATTTTTGATCAAATTTTGCATCTCATTAGTAAAATTATCAACCAAATCAAGTGCATAGGACAAGTCAGAAATTATCTGTATTTGAATTAAAGCATCCTCTTTAATATTTGATGTATTTATCATTTGAAGCAAAAAATTTGCTGTATCCTGAATAAACTGTTTTACTTGTAAATTTTTATCAATTTCATGAAAATTAAGAACTTCTTGAATAGCATTTACAATTTGAGTTATTTCTCTACCAGTGCTAGTGGCACCAGATGCTTCATAGTTCAAGGCATCTATTTTTCCCGAAATCATGAGAAACCATTTTTGTAAATTTTCATTTTTGGCTATGCGTGTAAGTGGTTTTTGACCAGAAAACACCTCAGAAAGCTCTTGTGTGCGCTCTTTGGCCTCGTTTTTCAACGATTCCCATTGACTTTGTTTATGCTCAATCATAGATTTGTAACAATTTCTCACATTAAACTCCAATTGTGATAGATTAAGCAATAAATTTAAAATTTTCATCGGTTCATATTGAAAATCTTTCAATACTTGATCTCGAATTAGTTTTAGTTTTTTATTTGTTTCAGCAGACGGACTTGGCAAGCTTGTGTGCAAAATAGACCATTTTAAGGTTACATTCGATTTGCGTAGTAAATTAAGAACTTTGTTTAGGCTAGTGAGTAAATAGTCCTGAGTTAAAAAACCTTCATTTAAGTTTTCATTCACTTCTTTAATGCATTCATTTATTTTGTTCATGTGATACATTGATTGTTGTTTGATATTAGTAGTGTTAAGAGTATTAGCTAGAGCATTTCGAGCTGCTTTATAAGATTCCCATGATTCGGCTAAATTAACTTGAATGCTTCCCATATAAATGCTTAGTATCCAGTTATCTGGAAAAAATTTGTCCACTATTTCTCTCATTACGGCCTGTTCATTTTTTAATATGTCAGCTCTGAAAAATAGCAAAATATAAAGCATGGCAGCCTGGTTTGACAGCGCATGACTTCGGTGCTCAGGCAAAGGAAATGCGTTCATTTGATTGTACAAGTCGTCTGTGCGTAAGCGACCGATTATTTGACTCAGAATATTTGAATTGATTTTGATACGCGAAAAGTAGGCTTCTGGATAATTTTGAGGCTTTGGCTTGCTCGAAGAAAAACCAGTACTTCTAAGAAGCTTGCAGACATCGTCTATATTGGATTCCATGTAGGATTTTTGATTACTGTATCTAACATAAGCTATGAGGAGTTTTTCCCGCACACTGCCCTCAAATTTCATGTCACATATCAAAAGCATCAAGCCATACAAGTAAACCGATTCTGTTAAGAGCTGTTTTCCATCTTGGTTAAACAAAACAGTGTCCACGTTTTGCTGAATGTAAATGCCCTCTTCAAGATCCTCCAAAAATCTATTCAAATCAGTCACATATTTGTGAATACTCTCAAAAGCTAAGTAGAATCGAGTTAAAATTTCTAAATGATTAACCTTAAATTCATCGTCCAGAGTTTGAAGCTCGGGTTTGGACTGAATTAATGTGTCATAATAGACTTGGTTTGATAGATAGTTGAAATCGAATATTATGTCATTATATTTGTTGTTTATTGTTTGACGAAATGATTTTGGAATGTAGTCACTTAGACGAAACAGCTCTGCAATAATGGCATTACCTCTCGCAACAAGACGAAGTAGGGCCTGACCGCATAAATTATTTTCAGCCAAAAAATCAGCTTTCATCTAAAATTTATTCATTTATTTTAAAATTAATTTAAATAAGAAGCTAAAATTTCACGTTAAAATTTTATATTTTAATTAATTTTAAATTTTCTCTAATTTTTGAAAATTAAATCAATTTTTTCCATGATTTTTATTTTTTGCAAAATTTGAATATTTTTGATTTTTTAAAAAAAAAAGAAATTTTAATAATTCTAGCTTGGCTATTAAAATTTTTGCATAGCTTTCTCAAATAGAAATTCCTAGAATAGGACCCAGTCCTAGATTCTATTTATTCATTAGATTTTTAGTGGCTTTAGCTCCACTACTCCATTAACTTAATGAGTCATTAAGCTGAATTTTATTAATTTTAATTAGAAAATTGAGCCAGAAATTTTTTTTATTTTCAAGTTTTAATGTAAAAATCCAATTTTTCGATTCTTTAACTTTTAATTTTTTCCAAAAATTATTGGTATAAGATTTTGAATTAATACAGAGTCCTAGATTAACTCTCTAAAAATGTGAATTTGCTACAAAAAAAACAAATATGTTTTTTTCTAAGAATCTTTTTGAAAAATGCATAAGATGATACAAAGATTTATTTTTGCAATTCGTTTAATGCAAAATATCTCTAAGTTTGCAGAGAAGCATAAAAAAATAATTAACTTTTAATCTTTTTAACTTTTAATTTTATAATTAAGTTTTTAAACAGACTGATTTTGTGTGATTCAATCTTTGTATCATCTATTTCAATGATTTTTCTTCAAGTAAAAATTTTTTTTTGCTTTTTCCATAAATTCGCAATAGCGATAAAATAAATTCCCTCACTGTTTTTAATTCTCGAATCTTAAATAGTTTTAAATTTATTTAAATTAATTCATTTAAAAAAAAAGTTAAATTCTCTTTTGACTAGTTTAATAGTCATTTTTAAGAAAAAAATTTTAAAAATTTACTAGATAAAATTTTATTTAATAATATTATTCTTTTGACAATTTATCAGATTCGTTTTTTTTTTCAATATTTTTCTCCATTTCTTCAAATTCCTTTTCAGCTATTTCATCAACTTCAGTTTTTGCCTGTTCAACACCTTGTATTTCTGGTATGTAGAATTGCAGCATGTTTTGAATACCAGATTTTAAAGTCACAATTGAACTTGGGCAACTTGTGCACGAGCCTTGAAGTTTAAGTTTAACAATACCATTTTCATAACCCTTTTTGAAAAAAATTTGAAAAAAATTTTATAATTTTAAATTAGTTTTATTTTACTAACAACAAAAACTACATCTCCACCGTCTTCTTGAACCGTTGGTCTAATTCGAGTATCTAACAATTCTTTAATTAGTTCAATTGTTTGTTTGTCTTCTTCACTTAAATTTTCATCTGTGGGCAAATGATCTGATTCAGTTTGACCTTCTTCATTTACCATTCTATCAAGTTCTTCATTTATAATTGGTAGATTCATGGCAAAATGGTCCATTATAATAGCAAATATTTCGGGTCGAAGTGTTTTCCAGTCTGAAATGTCATCGTCCTCTTTAGTTATTGTGATGAAATCAGATCCCAACATTACGCTTTTAACTCCTTCTATTCTAAAAAGTTCCCTTTTTATTTTACAAAATACTAAAATGCCATTTTGCCAAAATGCTATTGAAAAATTACCTTGCTAAGGGCGAAACTTTGGCTGAATCTCGAGTAGGAAAATAGCGCGTTTTACCTTCATCTAGAACTTTTTCATTTGGCAAGAATTTCAAGCTGTTCGGGTTTGGTGTATCTTGAGTTTGAATAAAAGCGTTTCTTACTAAAAAAGCAAAAAAGATGATAAAACAACATAAAATTAATAAAAAGATAACAAACTCACATGACTGAATTTGAAAATTTTTAAAATTATTTCTATTATTCAAAATTTGTTGGGTCATTTTAGAGCCCATTGCAAATAAGCGATTCATTTTTAGGCAAATTAATAGAAATTCAAAATTTAATCTATATATTTATTCATGTAAAAATTGGATGCAATTTTACATTATTTTTGAATTTGAAAGTAGTGTATGAATAAAAAATTCAAATATAAGCTTTTTTATTATCACATGATCTTTTTTTAATATACATAATGGATATTAAAAATATATATTTATTGCATTTTTTAAAAATTTATTTATTAATTTTATTAAGTTAGTGGAATATTCAATTCATTTATTTTAAAAGAAATTATTTTATGGGGTTTTTTATTAGTTGAATAAAAAATTCAGAGATGATCTAATGTTAAAAACAAGTCAAAACTTTGACTTAAGTTTTATTTTTTTTGAATTTTGTTGTTTTTGTAAAAGAATTTATCAATCTTTTATCATTCATTCCAACATTACTAAACACTTAACCAAAAAATTTGCTCAATTAATTGCAATTAATAATTTAAATAAATATTTGAAAAACTTTTGGAGTAATTACCTCTAAGATTAATCTAAATCTTCAACAAATCTAAATTCAAATTTTAAAAGAAGGTGCTAAAACTGCTTAAATAAATAATAAAAAATTTGTACAAAAAATGAGTAAATAGGCTTAAATAAATCAAGAGATTAATTTTAATATCTAAATCAGTGTCAGATGGTCAGATAATCCAAGTCACTCAATTCAAAGTCGTGATTTGACTAATTAAAAAAAATTAATTTAAAGTAAAGATTTATTAAGTTGATATTTTATTAAAAATTTTAAGTTGATATTTTTTCAGTTACATTTTATTTATTTTAATGGCATAAAATTTGCCAAAACAATGTGAAAATGTTTCAATTAATTCAATTCATCAAATTATATCAAAAATTATTTTCTTATCTAAATCTTGGTCTAAACTATTAACTATTTTAATTTTTTCTAAATTTTCTAAATAAGAATTTATCGTATTAAAAAAAATAAAACTATAGAAAACGTTCTTGTTTTCTAAGGTTAAGTTTATTATAAGAAAATTTCTTAAATCCATATTTCTTATAAACGGTTTTCACTGTATTGTAATGTATCGTGAATCAAATACTTCCCTATGAGAACCAGAGTCTCTGCGATCCACCTAACGTTTAACCTCCAGACGATATCAGTAAGAACAATTTGTAAGAAACCCTCTGAATCACACTCAAAAAATTCACTAATCATTTCAATTAAATGAAGCTATTTTTTAAATGGAAAATTATTCAATTCTTAAAACAAAGAAAGTCAGAAGACGAATTCTTTAGAAACAAAAAATAGTTTCAGAAAACTAACTAATGCATTTGCTCGATTTTAGCTAAATTTTGGTATATACATAACGACATGTCGTTAAATAATCTTTTTAATGTTATTAAACCCTGTCGTTAATTCTAATATAACGACATGTAGAAATCGAGAAAATACGTTAGTTTGTATTTAAATTTATTTTCAAATGTGAAATTGGCCATTCAACATTCAACACTTTTATTGCAATAGTTTTTTGCTAAATAATTTAACAGATTTAACTCTTATAGTTTCAAAACTTTAATCGAAATCAACTCTGATAGAAAAAATTAACTGCATTGTAATATGGAATATAGATCAAACATATTACCTTTAGAGATTTTGTAATCTTAAGATTTTCTATGAGATTCAAATTGATTCTATTTAATTAGTCAAGTCCAAAAATAAATTTTTTAAAGGCAAAAGTTAAAAAAATTGGTACTAAGATACAGTGTAAAAGGTAATTTAAATACTTGATGCTTCGCTAAATATATTCAAGTAAGCTATTACTCAATATTTTCAGGCTACCACCTCAGACTTGTTACCTATTTGATCAATTTTATAGGATATAAACCATCGGGTTTGGGTCGGTAAACTGAAAATTCAAGTCAAGTTAAATAAATGTAACTTTAAAAAAAATAATAAATTATGGATTTGTGCTTGTGCTTTCAGTGTTGTGCTTCTATTTGCCACCTGGTTTGAGTTAATCGCCAAATCATTTCTCTAGATGGTTGCTACCATTCATCCAAAAAATGGAACCTGGCATTAGAACAGCGATCATCTTCCTATGGGAATGTGTCAGGACTCGCGAGTCAAGGGGACTATAAATAATGACGTCGAAAGACGCAAGTAGTGAGTATAAAAAAACTCTGTTATAAGCAGCAATGCTTTAACAAGCTAACCAAATATAACTTGAGTTGTTCTACAAAGCTTTAGACTTGTCACAGAAAACTTGTACTACTACTACTACTACTACTACTACTAAAAGACAAGTTTTCTTAAAAGTATTATAAATACAGTGATGTTCCGGATTTAGTAATTTAAGATAATTTACGCATAAAATAGTAAATATATTTAAATTTAAAAAGTTAAAAAACGTAGATTTACAATTTACAAAATTTTCCATAATTAACGTAATTTTAGTAAAACTTGATCAATTTAATGGTAAAAATAGTATAAAATGGATAACTTTTAAGGCATCATATTCATTTAGGATTTTCTTTTTTATTAAAAAAACTGTTAATTCATTACAAATACTTTCATTTGGCTATAGATCAGGTGACTTTGATAGGGACTCATTTTTATAACAATTTTACAAAAATTTTGTAAAGTCCGGAACTAAATTTAAGTTAAATATAACATGCTAATACTTGCAACCGGATCCATCTTTTTATAAAAAACGGAACCAGAAAGTTAAAAAATATATGATTTTAATAAAATTTTTCCAAATTTTTTTCAATTATTAAAATTATGGTAATATTTAATCTAATAAAAAATAGAATGAAATAATGCAAAAAAGACCAGTGTGAGTTGAAAAAAAAATTATTGTTTTTTTTTGTCGAAATTTTTAAAAGCTGTGTGAGATTTTGATTGCATCATTTAAGAAATTATTCCGGCTTCAATACCTGACGAAGCGTTGGATTTAAATATTTGAAAATTTGAATGTTTTTTGAGCCCAACGCATTACATAGTTTAAAAAAAAAATTTTAAAAGAAAAATTGGTCAAATTGAACCGCAAATAATTTTTTTGTTAATTTTCGGCTAATTTTATTAAATTTAAAATATAAATTAACTATTAACTGTTGTAAATTATTTTTAAACTAGTTCCAGATTTTAGTATACAGTTCCATATGAAATATGCTCCGGACTTTTAGGGACAACCCCAGAAAATGTCAAAATTAAATATAGATTAAATAAGATATTTTTTTTAAAGTTAAAAAATTTAAAAAAAATTTTTTTTCAATTTTAAATTTAATTTTTACCATTTTTTACCATTAAATTCATTAAATTTTACTAAAATTTACGTTAATTATAGTAAATTTTTTTTGACACATTTTTGAGATAAATATTGAAAAAAAAATAATAATTTTTTTAAAAATTGCCAAATTATTATAAATTTTTTTTGGACAATTTTTTTTAACCAAATTTTTTAGTAAAATTTAAAAAATCAAAAATGAACCCATTTTTGTTAATTTTTTCTAAAATTTTCCTTTTTTTTATTAGGCTGACTTTTTTAAAATTTCTGTAGCGTTTATCACCTTTTTAAGAAAAGCTGATTCAACCAAAGCATTATTTAAATTTTAATAGTTGTATTAGATAAGATAATAGATAGTAAGTTAACTCAAATAGAAACGAAAATTATAACAGCTTAAGAATGATTTTAAAATATTATTAAAAAAATAGCTAATAAAACAAAAAGATAAAAATTCAAATTTATAAAAAATCTATTGTAATTAACCAAGCAGAAATCATTATAGAAAATTAAAGTATTTTAAGATAAAGAAACTCTTTTAAAATATTTTGATGAGCTTTTATAAATGTTATATCTTGAAGGAGGCCTTGTCCTATCAATACAGATAAAACAATTTCTTATCTAGCTAATTTCTTACGAATTAATATAGTTAATATTAGATCTAATAGATTTTTGATTTTTCATTAATCTAAATACAAATATTATAATCACGTTTAACTATAAAAGCCCATAAAATATTCATTTTTTGTTTGTTTTTTTTTTAGCTTTTTATTTTATTCGCATTTAGAAAATTACATAATTCAAGTAGGTTTTGTGATCAGATCGTAAGTTTATTTGATTTCATAATATTCCTCTTCATCTAGCTAGTTTTAAAGGGTGTGCTTACTTCAAATTAACAGTCTAATTTAAACTATAGCTAAATTTTAATTTTAGCATCAATTTGAAAATAAAATTTATGCTTATTTTTAACATATTCAGGTTTTACAACTATAATCAATTTTTTTTCATTCAATGATTGTTAAAATCTTACAAGTCAAATTTTGCATTGACAAAATTGAATCATTTAACGCTTTATTTAAAAATTTAGATTTAAATATAAAATGCCAAATCAAAAGCTTTCAGCAGATCCGGTAGACATAGAAGTAAAATAGCAATATTTAAAAAAAAATTCTTTTAAATAATTTTTTCAGAATCTCCTAGGCTTGAATCCAGTGATAAAGCCACATGCTACTTTAAAGCCAACCATAGATACAAAAAAAGACCGCAAGTATTGGAAACGCAATGCAGAGCACAATTGTTCGAGTGGTTGTAATCTCGAGAATAACTTTGAGGATATCAAGCACACAACCTTGAGTGAACGCGGGGCTTTGCGTGAAGCAAATCGATGTCTGAAATGTGCAGATGCACCATGTCAAAAAAGTTGTCCCACCCAGCTTGATGTTAAAAGCTTCATTAGCAGCATATCAAACCGAAATTACTATGGTTCGGCAAAAATGATCTTTTCTGATAATCCATTGGGACTTACATGTGGAATGGTTTGTCCGACATCTGATTTATGTGTTGGTGGATGTAATTTATATGCCAGCGAAGAAGGACCCATAAACATTGGTGGTCTACAGCAATTTTCGACTGAAGTATTGTTTTTTTAAATTTAATCTAAAAAAATAAACTAAAAAAAAAATTTTTTTCCAAAAAAAGATGTTTATGAAAATGGGCATACCGCAAATACGCGACCCTAATCTTCCCCCAATTGATCAATTACACCAAAGCTATAAATCAAAAATTGCATTTATCGGCTGTGGGCCAGCATCAATAAGTTGTGCGACATTTCTAGCTCGTCTTGGTTATTCAGACTTGACAATTTTTGAAAAAGAAGACTTTTTGGGTGGTCTCAGTTCAAGTGAAATACCTCAATTTAGATTGCCATTCAATGTAGTTAAATTTGAAATTGATTTGATGAAAGATTTGGGTGTGAAAATTGAGACTGGTAAAAAGCTGTCTAGCGAGCCCGGCTCTTTGACATTAAATTTACTCAAAGAACAAGGGTATAAATGCGTTTTTGTAGGCATAGGCTTACCAGATCCAAACAAAGAGCCAATATTTAATGGACTTTCAACTGAAAACGGTTTTTATACTTCTAAATCATTTTTGCCATTGGTATCTAAATCTTCAAAGAGTCTTTGCTGCAAGTCTAAATTGCCACAACTAAATGGTAATGTAATTGTTTTGGGAGCCGGAGACACAGCTTTTGACTGTGCTACATCGGCACTTCGCTGTGGTGCCAAACGAGTCTATGTGGTGTTCAGAAAAGGCTTTAATAATATTAGAGCTGTTCCTGAAGAAGTTGAAGTGGCCAAAGAGGAAAAATGTGAATTTATGCCTTTTTGTAGTCCAAGCAAAGTGTTAGTAAACAATAATGGACAAATAACAGGCATGGAATTCTTTCGAACTGAATTAAATGAAAACAATGAATGGATTGAAGACAAAGAGCAAATTGTTCGTCTAAAATGTAATTTTGTTATTTCTGCATTTGGCTCTGGTCTAAGTGATTGTACGGTAAGAGAAGCTTTGAGTCCCATTAAAATAAACAAATGGGGTTTGCCCGAAGTTGACTCTGTTACTATGAGAACAAGCGAGGAATGGGTATTTGCTGGTGGCGATGTAGCCGGTCAAGCACAGACCACTGTTGAATCAGTTAATGATGGAAAGACAGCCTCATGGTACATTCATAAGTATATTCAAGAGATGAGTGGTCAATCAGTGCCAAAAGAAATTAAATTGCCCAAATTTTTTACTCCCATTGATTTAGTAGACATTTCTGTTGAAATGTGTGGTATTAAATTTCCAAATCCGTTTGGTCTGGCTTCGGCACCACCAACAACATCAGCAGCTATGATGAGGCGTGCTTTTGAAGCCGGCTGGGGATTTTGTGTAACTAAAACATTTGGTCTCGATCATGACATTGTAACTAATGTTTCGCCAAGAATTGTCAGAGGAACAACATCAGGTCCAGTTTATGGACCAGGTCAAGGCTCATTTTTGAATATTGAATTAATATCGGAAAAATATGCTAGATATTGGTGCAAGTGCATCAAAGAGTTAAAGGAAGATTTTCCTGATCGTGTCATAATAGCAAGTATTATGTGCTCGTTTAACAAAGAAGATTGGCAATTATTGGCCAGAATGGCAGAAGAAGCTGGCTCTGACGCTCTAGAGTTGAATCTTAGCTGTCCGCATGGAATGGGTGAAAGAGGCATGGGTCTAGCATGCGGTCAAGATCCAGAGCTAGTCAGAAATATATGTTTATGGGTTCGTGAAGCGGTCAAAATTCCATTTTTTGCCAAATTAACTCCAAATGTAACAAATATACTAGATATAGCCAAAGCGGCTAAAGAAGGTAAAGCAGACGGTGTAACAGCTACAAATACTGTGTCTGGTCTGATGGGTCTTAGAACTGATGGCACTGCTTGGCCTTCTGTAGGAGCCCAACAATTGACCACTTATGGAGGAGTGTCTGGAAATGCAATTCGTCCCATAGCTCTTAAGGCAGTAACTCATATCGCTAGAAATCTGCCAGGATTTCCCATTTTAGCTACTGGTGGCATTGACTCGGCCGAAGCCGGTCTTCAGTATTTGATGGGTGGTGCCAGTGTTCTTCAGGTTTGTTCAGCAGTTCAAAATCAGGACTTTACTGTTGTTGATGACTACATTACTGGACTAAAAGCTTTGTTGTATTTAAAGTCTCTTGATGTGTTCAAAAATTGGAATGGACAGTCGGAGCCTACACCTAAACATCAAAAAGGTTGAACAGTCTACTAATTAAATATTTTTGTACGTTTTTAATAATTTTAATTTAGGTAAAGTTCTTCAAGTTGGTGATATAATTGGCATGCATTTGCCAAGTTTTGGCGAATTCAACAAACGACAGCAAGAAATAAAGCAAAATTTTTATAAAAATTTAAAAGAAGAACAGCAAAAAGAAAATCTATTGTTGGAAAGAGTTGTGAATTTGGCGGAAACTAGCAAAATACCCAAGATTAAAGACATAATTGGTGTAGCTGTAGAAAAAATAGGTACATACAAAAATTTAAGTCAAAAAGAGCAAGTAGTTGCACTGATTGATGAGGAGATGTGCATCAATTGTGGCAAGTGTTACATGGCTTGTAATGATTCAGGATATCAAGCTATTGAGTTTGATGCTAAAACTCATCTACCAAAAGTAACCGATGCTTGCACAGGATGCACTCTTTGTTTATCTGTCTGTCCAATAATTGATTGTATTAAAATGGTCGAACGCCAAATACCATATGTACCTTATAGAGGTTGTTCTTAGTTTTTTTTTAAGTGTACATTAAATTTGTCCTTTTTAGTTAATATTTTTAGTTTCGATTTTGATATAGTTAAATAAAAAATAAATCCCTAAATTTTATTTTTCATCTTTAATTTATACTCCTCAATAAAATATTATGGTATATAAATAAATGATATTTAAAAATTAAAAATAATATGTAAATTATTTTAAATTTAAAATTTATTAAGTCAAATTTGAAAAAAAATTTAATTCTTGAAACAGTTAAGGTTCATAAAGATGCTACATTCAAATTAGTTTGGCAAGGTTTTCCAATTTTTATAACTGGTATTGCCAAACATTTTCATCTATTCAGAATAGCAGACTGTATAAATTAAAAAACAAATTCTTTCAAATTAATCTTTAATGAAATTTCAAAAGAATTTGAATTAATTGATCACGTTTTAAGAATTCTATAATTGTTCACAAGTGATAATATTCTCATGTAATTTTGATCATTAGAATAAAAGTTATAAAATTCATTTATTTTTTTATTGAAATTTTAAAAACAAATTTCAGAAAGCTATTCCTTTATTTTTGAAAAAATATCAAGATTTCGTAGATTAATTTCAAAAAGAATGGATTAATACTTTGGATGGATAATATGAAGTATAAACAGATATAAAATATAGTCCATAATAATTCTTTAAAGTCATTAATAAAGTAATCAAGAATAAAAACATATAAAGAGACGATAAGCTTAATATAAATTTGAAATTTTTTTAAATTTTAATTGTATTTCCTTTTAGTCCCAAAATTCATAATCAAAGGGCTTGAAAATTATTTTATTAAAATATAAAAAATAATGAATATTTATATATTTATAAATATGGCTCTGTATCATAATAGCAATGAATAAAATAGCTGATAGAGAGCAATTAGCTTCATAAAAATGGCAAAACAATACTAGCAACTTGTTTGTTGAAGATCAAAAAAACCAAAAGCTAGTTGATTTGAAGATAGAATGGCTAGTAATAATTTAGTTAATGGATTTCAGAGTTTGGATATTAATATCGGCAAAATTACTACATGTCAAAAAATTTTTATCATCTCATAGTGGCTATTATTATAGGATCTAAATGACGAAAAAACTTTTTGGAAGTGTATTGTAACTAATGCTTACTCATTTATGTACAGAAATAGCAGGGGTCCATGTGCAGATACTTGTGAAACCCCACGCAAAACCACTGACCATTTTGAAACTTAATCACCAATTACAACTCGATAACTTTGATAAATTCTACAACAATTTGGCTTGTATTTTAAATTATTAAATTTTTTTTTATTTTAACCAGTAAAACTTTTAATACATAAGCTGATTTATGCTTGCTAATTAAATTATGCTATTTTAATTGTTGCTTAATTGAATCACTACTATAAAAACTATGACCATTTTTTAAAATATAAATAAATTTTTAATATATTAAAATTGTTAAGAATATTTTTTTTTAAAAATATTTATTTTATTCAATTTTAATTTTTGACATCTCAAAGACAAAAATTTAATAAAAATAAGAGAAATAAATTTTTTTTTAAAATTAAAAGTATTTTTTCGACAAAACTAATCAAAATTTATTTTTCAATAATCAATTGTGTATTTTTCCTATTTTTTAAGTTCTTTATCTGCAACAACATACAATTGAGGAACATTTAGTGGAGGTGAATATCCGTCAGGATATGTGTTATCTTCAAAAAGTATCAAATAATCTTCCTGTGGAGTTTGCGGCGATTCGCTTACTATGCCTCTATAAAAACAAGTTGTCTGTGGATAAAGTGCAAGAACAAATGATTCTTTTGGGAAAATAGCGTTTGGATCTGTTAATGGATTAGCTCTCCAATGTGGTAGCGGAACTATTCGTCTCTTTCCAAGAAGATATTTCTCATTTCCTTCTTCACAATCCACATCTTCGACTTCATATTTTCCACTTGAAGAGTTAAAGCAAATAACTTCTGCCAGTATCCAATTCTCTTCCTCTTCCTCGACTGTTTCTTCAGTGTTTTTATTTTTTTTCTTATTGTTTATTTCATTCGATTTTTTTGACAAACTTGCATTACTATTTACTTTAGCCGCTACCTTATCTCCTGGTTTGCAAATGTAATTCGATTCAGGAGGAATACTTCCACAGCTAGAAAATGAAATAAATTTTAAAAAAAAATTTTTAGTGATCAATCTAACAGTGGTGGAGCTAATTGTCCAATTTCTCCAATCCATAATGGAAGAGTTAAGGCAGCTTGTTGTAAAATGCTCATTAAAACTCCTCTCCTCATTCCAGCTTTTGGTATAAAATCAGTCGAATTTTCATTTAAATTCTTTGTCAAAATTTGTTTTTTATTGTGTTGCATTAGACGAATTTCATTTTGAGTATATCTTATTTGATTTATGCAATCTAAAGCTTGTCTTAAAACACTTAAAAAAAATCATCTTTTAAAAAATTTAATTTTTCAAATATTTATTTAAGTAAACCTAATTTCATTTTGAGATTCTTTAATACAATTAGTATACATTGATTTAAGTTTTTTTCTATAAAATGGTGTTACTAAAAATCTAATTAAACTAATTCTTTGAAAAAAAATTATATTTATTTTACTTTTATCTGATTTAAGTTTGTCGTGAATTTTGTTTATACTACTCAAGCTAGACTCATTTTTTTCCCTTTCTTGTTGACAG
Organism: Brachionus sp. 'Tiscar'; assembly: GCA_006352455.1. Lineage (NCBI taxonomy): Eukaryota > Metazoa > Rotifera > Eurotatoria > Ploima > Brachionidae > Brachionus > Brachionus sp. 'Tiscar'. Next base: position 13,200 of record VANL01000081.1, on the reverse strand, counting down.
TTTTTTACATGTGACTGAAGTTCTTTTAGATAATTTCTAATCTTCAGCTCATTCATTGAGATAGGATTTTTCAATTTTTGACTGGTACTTGAATTTGTGGATAAATTAGTATCGTTTGAACAACTATCTTGATTTTGGAAGGTCAAATCAGAATTTGTTTCATAGGCGTTATCAGCTGCTTTTCCTCTTCTTCCTTTCATTTTTTATTCTGTTTGACAAAAATTAAAAGACTACTGATAATTTAATTTTTTTTTATCTCAAACAGGATTATATAACTAAAATAAAAATGACCCTTAAAATTTTGAAAAACAAAAAAATATTCAAAATTATCATAATAATTAATTTATGTAATGAAGAAAAATTTTGATTATAAAGATTTAGTTTTTGTCTTTTATATTTAGAAAAACCAATGGTTAATAGTCATCTCATTGCTCAATAGAGTCAGACATGCTGAAAGTTAAGGAGTTAAATTAGTTTTTTACAAAGATGGTTACAAGAGAAATTTATTTAAAATTGTAAACGTTTTATATCGCTGAAAGAGACTCAAGGAACGCAATAAAATTTTTAAAACAAATGATTTGAATTCAAAAATTTTAGGTAACAAAATAATGGTAAAATATCTCGAAAAAAATTTCTCATTAATTTTTTTTTTGTTTTTAAGCTCTTAAAAAATGAAATTTAAACAAAAATAAAAAATTTAATAATAGAAAAAAAAATAATAAATTTTTTTTTAATTCAAGTAAGTATCTTTTTTTAACGGAATGACATAAACTGCCCATTATAAAACTCTAAATTAAAATAACTTTAAAAAAAAATTTTCAAGAACATTTTTCAGTTAAGCATTTTAACAGTATTTTGACTTGGTAGATATAATTTTACAAATTAAGGTTAGATGCTAAATTATAGCGTTGATTGTTTTAAATTAATAAATTTCTAATAATTTTAATGACAAATAAACTGAAATTATATTTACGCGAAATAATTAATTAATAAAGCATGCTTGGCTCAAGTTAAGCAGCTTTTTGATTGAACTTAAAAAAATTAAATTTATTTAATTTAGTTCTGATCAGTATTTAAAATGAAAGCATATCTTCAAAACGTTTATAGTTTTATTTTTATAATCGAATTAAAGAGGTAATTTTATAATGGAAAGAGAAGACGGATCAACATTTGAAGTTAGAATACCATCATTTTATTTTGAGTGCAAAGATGAAAACAAACTAGGAGGCCATTAAAATGATCCTTGGTTTTAAAAAACGAATCCATTTAGATTATTTAAAGTTTAATTTAAATAAAAAAAATTGAAATTAATTTTTTTTGTTTGTTAAAAAAAAAAATTTTCTAGCTTAATAGCTTTCTAAATTTTAAGTTAATCAACATTAATTTCTAGCCATAAACTTTAATAAAATTAATTTAACCGCACAAAAAAAAACATTAAATAATCATATTTTTTAAAAAATTAAATTTTTTTTAAATCTGAGTTTCACCAACTCAAAATTTTATTAATTAATTTTTTATTTTCTATATAATTCTAATAAATTAAAGAAGAGAGCGATCGTCTACATGGACTTATCTTTTAGCATTACTAAAAAATACTTTCCATTGAAAAAAATTCTATTTTTTATATGTTTATTTTTCAAATAATTATTTGAAATGTTAATGTAGTAAAATTAGCTCTTAATTTCGTTTAAAATTTTTTCAAAAATTTCAATATTTGTGTTTTTGTAAAAAAAAATTATTTATAGTTTAATTTAAATCAAAATCTGAGATTCAAAATTTTTCATAGTGTAGAATTTCAATAAAAATTTTACACTGTTTCAAAAAGAAAAATAGAAAAGCTTGCAATTTAAAAATTATTAAAACATGTGTGGATTTAGACACTAATTGAGAACAAATAACATTTTATAAAAATTTAAAAACTTGCGATTAACCATCAATTATTTTGATGAAATAATTTTTATTCTAATTCCAAATATTATTAATCTTCCTATAATAATAATAATTATTAATTTATTTATCCAGTTTACCTTCAGATATAGATTTTAAACTAAATATAGATAAATCAGCTAAAGTAACTTGTAAAATCAGAATAAATGTTTAAAAAAAAACTCAAATAAGACCAAGTTTGAAAATAAAAAAAAATTTGCATAATATTACCTAGAAAAATATTAAAATTTTTTAATTATTAAGTTTATTTGAAAATCTCAGCTCCACATATAAAGATCAATTAAAATAGGTATTTCCAAAATGGAAGACTTTTGGACGTTTGTCACTAATTAAATAAATAAAACAAATTAGAAATTAAATTAAAATTTTTTTATTAAATTTTTTAATTTTAATACTTTTGAAAAATAAGAAAAAATTTAAGAATTAAAATAATATTATTGTAGACCACAATAAAAGCTTGTTTTTGAATTCTAGAAGACTGAATCAAATGAAATGCTATGATTTTTCTTTCTATGTTAAGTAGCTAAGCTAAAAAATTTCTCTCGAACATGCATCGGTCAAACATGTGATTTTGTATTGTTGAGTTAGTTCAATCATCATAGTGAAAAAAAAAACTAAATTCGTGATACGAGCTAATTCTCCATTATTCTAGCTCGATAATCAGAGCAAAAAAGCTCTTTACTCTGACTATAAAAGATCGGTTTAGTTAAGAATTCGAAATTCAGATCGAATAGTGAAAATTCCACCAGAAATTAACAACTTAAAAGGAATGATCAAGGGTGACCGGGTTCAATCAGAAGAAAATGACCAAAAAATAACAATATTTATCCCTTGTCAAGACGTACCACCTAGAGAAAAAGAACAAAATGAACCGAAAGAACCAACTCAAATTGATCGATTTTTTAATTGTATCCTCAAAATCCGTGGTTATTTATTTGGACTGTTGTTTGCATTTTCAATGTGCATGTCAAATTTATTGGTTAAAATGGGACCTTCGTTAAATGCACCACATCATTCAACTATTAGATATGTAATTCAGTTTAGTGCCATGTACGCAATAATTAAAAAAAATAAATTGGAAACTTTTGGACCAAAAGAGCACCGTAAACTATTGATTTTGAGAGGAATAACAGGTTGTAGTGCTGACATGCTAGGATTTTTTGCCTTACAATATCTGGACATAAGCGATGTTGAAACCTTGGTCAATTCAGCAGTCATAATCACGGTCATTATATCAAGATTTGCCCTTGACGAAAAATTAACACTAGTTCATTCAATTTCGCTTATTTTAACCATAAGTGGCGTACTTTTTGTGGTTCGGCCAGACTTCATTTTTGGAAAAGAGCTACTTATTTCGGAGACATTGCACCAAAATTTAACTAATCATTCAGCCAAACTTATATCGTTAAAAGAAAAGGAATTATGGGATAGAAATTTTTACGATACTTCAATCGGAATATCCATGGCATTGGGAAATGCCATTTCTTTGAGCTTGGTCCAAGTAGTGATAAGAAAATTGTGCATTCTAAATGTACATTTCTCCGTTACGACAATATATCTGACAATTGTTGGTCTAATTGCAAGCATTTGTCTCTCTGGAATTATGGAGGTAACAAATGCGTCCATGTTAATGAAATCAAATCACAAATATGATCATTTATTTGTCGAGATTAGCTATTCAATTTTAGCAGGTGTTTGTGGAACATTGGGAATAATGTTCATGAACTATGCATTAAAATATGAAGATGCAAGCAAAGTTGCAATGATTCGAACTTTCAGCGTTTTTTTTTCATTTATTTTGCAATATTTATTTTTAGATGTTGCCGTGGACATTTTGGGCATCCTTGGCGCCTTATTTATTGTGCTTGGTATTTTTATAGTTTTATTTTTGAAAATGTTTGATGAACAATTGGCTAATTCTAAAAGTTGTGTTGTAAAATTTATTGTAAAAAAGTACTAAAAAAAGTATTAAAAAACAATTGTCTCAAACATTGGCAAAAAATTACTAATATCAAACATACTTCTATATATACTAGTTATATGTATTGAATTTAGACTAAATTTTATTTGTTCAACTTAAGCTTGATTGATCAATCATAGAGAAAATTTATTAGAAAAGTTTTCTCTCATTTTTGGACGAATTTTTTGAATTTTTTACAAAATTGTTCAGCTCTAAAATTTTTGTTAAATTTTTTAATTACAAAATTTTCTTAAAACAAACATTTTACAAATAATCTCATGTTTTTATTATTTTCAAAACGAAGTTTTTTCTTTTCCCGTTTTTTTTTGTTTCTCCTCTGTCTTTAGTATCTAACAAATATTCGTAAAAGTTAAAATTGCTTATTACGATCTAGTTTAGTTGTTGTATCTATAATCTAAAATCAATTTTTATTTCAATTGTTATTTCTCTTTATTTATTGAATTAATTTTTTATATCAATCTTATTAAAATTTCATTGATTAGTTAAATTAAAAATGTTTGAATTAAAACAAAAACTAAATTAAAAGAATAGATTTGAATAAAATTTTACTTTGTTAAATCTTAATTTGAAAACTTTTTATTTAAAGTTCCAAATTGTAAGTTTTTGTAATTTAAATAAAATTTGAATTAGATTTTTTAATTATTTTTCTATATTTAGAGGAAAATTTGGTCCAATTCCTTAATCAAAGAATCATAATTTTAGCTTAAAGAGTCATTATTTTACACTTTGCTTTAAAATAAAAATTTATGTTGAAAAATAATCAAGACCAATTTGACCATTATTAATATCTAATATACTAATGTATTTATACTTTTTGCATTTTTTAGCATTTAACTACTTTGCATAAATTAACAAACATAATAAGGTTTAATCTAAAATTAAGATTGCTAATCAAATGGTGACACCATGTACAAAATTTAAACAATGAAATAATGTACAGGACTTTTATTTCTGGACTTTTCTTTTAATTTTAAATATCAGTTTTTTTTTTAAATAAGGGGCAATTAATACAATTTTTAAATAAGTATTAATTTTCTTTGGTTGTAGTCAACTGGACTCGCGGGTTGATCTTATTTCATAAATAAATGCAAATTTTCTTTATTTTTGCTTATAATGTAGTCGATTATCATTACACAGAGAAATAGGGCTAGTGTATCGCCTTTTAGCACTACAGTATTAGCATCTAAGAGTTTAGATGTATATGAATTCACTCTGTGAATTTAATATTCTATGCTTTTCTATATTTTTATCAATGATATGTTAGAGCTGATTAAGAACAAATGAAAAGCTTATGCGGATGATCTCTGTGATAAAAAGTATAGTTGATATAAAAAAATGCAAAATGATAATGTTACTACATGATCAAATAAATGGTCAACAAAGTTAAAACCAGAAAAATGCAAGGTGGTTAATTTTGGAAGTAATAATAATTCAAGAGATTGCAGAATAACATCCAGAATTAAAGACATGAATGATCCGAGGTGACTTGATACAATTTTATAAGATGATAAACGGCCACGTGATTGCCAAACTAATGAATGGAATAAATTACTGTACTGGATTTAAGAAGATACAATCTGAGAAGACACACTAAAGCATTACAGCGAGAAGGCGCTGCTTCAACTATTTCTTTCTGTATCCCATAAAATGCATTATTTCAAACAACTTCTCCCTATTGGTTGAATCTAACACTTTGGGCAACAAAATATATTTCCTATGGAGTAGATGGTCAGTATTTCACAATTTTCGCTTCTATTTTTGTAGAATACATGGTCCTATTTTAATATAATATTATTTTAAAATTTTTATATGACAAGATTTGTTTTCTACTTATCATTTTTCATTAATACTTGAAGTAAAAAAAAATCCTAAAAAAGTACTGCTTACATTAAATAAAAAAATCATAATTAATAAAAAAATTTTTTAAAAATTTTGATATCTTCAAAAAGTTTAAAGAGTCATTATTAAGCACTTTTTTATTTTATGTCGAAATTTTGGAAACTATTCTTAAGAGAATTACCGAACAGATTTTCTTGGATTTTTAACGAAATAAACTTCAATATATATTAATTATTTTGTTCGAATTTGTTTTTCATTTTTAAAGAATATATTTAAGTATAAATAAACAAATCTAATCACTTATTTCGTTCATTTAAGATTAGGCTTTTATTTAATTTGCACAAACAATCCTTGTTTATTTTTTAACTCTCAAAATCCGGAGGGATTTTATCGATCCTTTTTACTTTTTTAACAATTAGTTAACTCTAGGAATTATTTATTTTAGATTTATGATTGAAAATAAAATTTCAAAAATAATTAAATTTATTTAACTAAAAACAAATAAAATAAGCAATTTTAAGCGTTGAAAAGAATACTCGGGGTTATGAGTGTTAATAGAATATTTAACTAATGATTAATTTGAAATTTAAAAGGAAAGGTTTGGTGTAATGTTTCAAATTGAAGAATTTGATTTCTTTGAATAAAAAGTCTTAGTTAGATTAAATTTTTTCCTTAAAAATTGAAAGCATAAAATTCCAATCTAATTAAAATTAAAAAATTGTAAAAAAACTTTTGAAATCATTTTATTTTTTTATTTCTTTTAATATTAATGATAAAATCTTGCCATTTAAAAAATAAATTGGAAAAAACTTAATTTTTATTTATTTAAGAGCTACTACTTAAGTTTCTTATTTGCCTGTAAGCATATTGAGAATATTCCTTTTAAGTAACCATGGTTCTTTTGAGTATAAATGAACAAAAAAGAACCATGATTATTCTTATAATTATATTTAAACTTACTTAAGCCTTGAGGAATTTTAAACGGTTGAAAATTTCTTTATTAAAAATTTTTTCAAAATTCAAAAATTCAAAATTAAAATGAACAAAGTAATTGAAAAAAAATTCTTTTTTATAAGTTATAATAAAAGTAATAAAAATAAATTTAAAAAATTCTATTTAACTCTTATTAATGGGTTTTTTTTAAAGGTTTGAAGCAAGAAAAAGGTGGATTTAATAAAAAAAATAATAGTAAACATCTTTTGAGTTAAAAAAATAATTTTGAAAATTTTTTTAAATTTAAGTTGAAACAGGATCTTATTTGAAAATTTACAAAAAATATCTAATAACAGAATTGCACTTGGCTGCAAAGAATGGAGACATTCAATTATTAAAAAAATTAATTAAGGATGACAATAAAGAAAATAAAGACTACTTTGGTAGAACTCCGTTATATATAGCTGCTGAATTCGGACAAACTCAGGCGGTTAAATTTCTCATTGAAAGAAATTGTGACATAAACACCAGTAATTCTAAGGGACAAAAAGCCCTGTACTGGATTATTGCACGATGTAGGAAATTAGTGAGTTACCAGAAAAAAACATTATATGTTAAGTTTTTTCATAATTATTTAGGCCGTAGAGATTTTAGACAAAGAAGGGGAATACAGAGAACTAAACGAATATTTACAAAAAGACAAATATTATTTGAAAAAACTAGAACTTCAACCGATTGAAGACAATGAAAGTGTTAATTTTCCCAAAGTTAAATCAATAGTAAATAAAGAGTTATTTTTATTTTGCAAAAGTTAAAATTTTAAACCAAAAGCTTGAGTATATTGTTGAGCAAAATGATTTGGAGTTAATCTCTCATCCAGTCATAGCCAATTTTATTAATTACAAGTGGAATAGCATTAAATATTGGTCTTTTGGAAAATTTGCCATTGATTTAGTATTTTGTGTGGTTTGGAATCTATGGGGTGTATTGAAACGTTATGATTTTAGACACCAATATGATTTATCCAGCGAGTTATCTTTGCTAATATTATTTGTAAATTTAAAGTATTTTAATGATTAAATTTAAGTTTTTTTGTATAGATTATTGGTATAATTGCATTGATACTTATGATTTTAATAGAAGCAAAAGAATTAATTGATGAGATAAGGCATAAAAAAGTAATTATCGAAAATAAAAACAATTTTTAGGACAATTTTATTTATTGATTCCTTTTAATAAATGAAAAGTTAATGATTTAGTAAATTTTATTTTGATTTATTAAATAATGAAAATTTAAGTGAAATATATATATTAAAAGATAAATTTTTACTATAACATTTAAATTAAGATTAATCTTTTGTCTTGAATTTTTCCAAGATCTTGCAACATAACTTTTAAACAGATTTATTTAAATTTGTTTTTCAGAAAATAACCTCTTTTTTGCTAACAAAATTAAAAACACTTCGATAATTTAAAAAAAAATCAATAATTTTTGGCGCTTTCACGATTAAAGTAAAAAATTAGAAATTTCGTAATTTTACAATTTACGTAAAATTATCTTAATTTCTACATTTTTACGTAAGCTTATGCGGTTTTCTGTAAAAATTACCAAAACATTGTGTCAAATCAATACTGTATGAAAATAAAGCTTTAATAAAATAAAATTGAATTTAAGGAAATTTTGGATGAACGTTTAAGTGTAGTGAGAAAAGAATTAGAACAATTAGAATATGAAAGGAATGATAAACCTGACAATAACATTTTAAATCAGATTAACATGTTTTTGGAAACAGAAGAAAGTGATATTCGAATGGAATTGAAAAATTATAATTTAATATTTTCTCATCTAAAAGACAAATGGTTATTTGAACTAAAATTACTAAAATAATTATTACTAATAAATATTTTTAAAGGAACGTTATTGATTTGATAACAATAATTTTACTATTATCATCTTTGACGACTCATTTGGCCGATATCATTGATCATAATGACAAAATAGCGAGAGATCATATTCGAATAACATCAATTGCAATACTTTTTTTATCCATCCGTGTACTTAAAAATGCAAGAGTCTTGTGGGAGGTAAGAAAATCACGAGATTTTCAAACAAATTTTTTTAAAATTACCTTAATTAATTCGAGATTTTTTACTTTTTTATTAATTTTTTTCCAAATTTCAAAAAAATCTCAATTTTTTTAAAAATATTCTTCACAGGAAAGGCAAAAGACAATTTTTTATTCTAGTTAAATTACATAAAGTTGACATAAATTTAATTTTTAATGAATTCTGCTTAGGCTTAGAAATTTTTTTTATTAAAATAATATTTTCAACAAGTCCTAAATTCTAAAATAAGGAAATCGTTTCTCCAACAATTATTTGGCAAATTGAAGTTTATGATCAAATTAAAATGATCATGCTCAATATTTTCCAATTATTTTTGCATTTATTTATAAATGATTTAAAATTTTAATAAGCACATATCTGCAAGGAAACATGAAATTTAAATACAGTAAATTCCTATTTGCACAAAAAAAAATTTATTTTAAACGGAAATTTATTATTCTTATATCTTGATTTTGTCTTCTTAACATTTCTTTATTATAAACGAAAATTGCTTATAACCGAGTTTACTATAGACGGCTTTTACTGTACTAGTAGTTTCTGCTTTTTCAGTCAGTCATATATTTAGTTAAATGCTATGAATACAAAAATAAAAATGTTGCTGCTTAATCTGTATCTGTTTGCCGATTGTATTGAGGTGATGTCATCCTTAAAGTGATTAAATGTTTTTAATCAATTAAGAGCAAGGATAAAAATATTTTTTATTCATTTGTGATTAATTTTGAAATAAAGTAAGAGTGTTGTTTTGACCTCCTTGATAACAAAATTTTTTCTAAATATTTTCCATTTTTTTTAACTGGTATTTGTTCTATTCAAAAAATTTTGCACAACGCCACCAAATTTAATACTAGAGCCATCAGTGTTTAAAATATAATTTTAATAAATCTATTTAGCCTTTGGGAAAAGTAATAATGACACTCTATTACATAAGTAATTTTAAATACAAAATTGAGTGATTTCTAATTAAATGATTTTTAATTTTTTTCAAGTTGTGGACATATTCGTTTGGTTATTGATTTTTATAATAGTATGGATACCTTTTACTTCAAGTTTTTATATGTTATATGGAAACGGACTAACTATTAATTGCGATCCAAATAATGAACAATGCTTGAATGGTAATCGAACCAATTTGCCTGAAATGAGTACGTTCAATGAAGCAATGTTCTTTTTGTACACAGTTACTTTAGGCTTCGGAGAATTCGATTCTAAAGTTTTTTTTTGTCACTCTGTGAAAACTAACAATACTTTTTTTAAATTTAGAAATATATAGAATATGACAGCGAGATATCTGAGTTTATGATTGGACTGTATATTGGCTTGACCTCTCTTGTAATGATCAATATATTCATTGCTTTGATTACCAGCACTTTTGAAAGAATTAGCGATTCTTCTAAATCTCTTTATATTTTGGAAAAAGCCAAAGAAATTTTAGTCTTTGAAAATGGATTATGTGAAAGCTCACGTATTGCCTTGGCCAAGCGAGTTCCTGATGAATTTATCAAATTTTATAAAGCCAATAAAGATAGAGAAGATCTAGGGATTAAAAAATTAATTGAGCCAATTTCAAAATCAGTTGGAGAATTGAATAGAAAATACAAATTAAATATGAAACTTTATAAAGATTTCAATCAATTTGATTATGAACTCATTGAAAATAGATTGGAAAATATTGAAAAAAATTTGGCTATTCTTGTCAATAAGGATCATGGTAATTTTAATCGATAATACCCGAGTAGAATTTTTCTAAAATGAGAACAATTAATGTTTTTTTGTAGCTTTTAGATTATACATATCTTTTGTATTTATTGTTATGATTTATTTTATTCTAATCAATTTGTCATATTTAATTCAGATAATTTCAATTTGAAAAGATTGTTATCTGTCTGTATGGTCAAGATAATTTATTCAAAAAATTTAAAAATAGTTGTCTCTGTTTGTTAAAGATGATAAAAAAAATGATAACTAAAAAGTTTTAAAAATAATATTATTAAACAAAATTCTTAGTTAAAAAATTAATTTGATTATTAGGTATTTGAGATTCGTTTTAGGCAGCAATAAAACAAAGGGTGTCCGATATTTAAAGAATATTACAGTCCTTATTAAAAATTTATCCTAAGATTTTAAAAAATTATTTATTTTGCGATAAAATACTAAAAAACACTTAAGAAAATTCTTTTTTAAAATAAATATTAATTAAATTTCTTTAGTTGGGAGTTATATTTTGAAACTATTCGACTGTACTCTTCCTTAAAAGGAGAATATACATATGTATGCTAGGAACGATATATACAGCTTTTGAAAGAAAATTGTGATTTAAAAAAAAAAACTTAAAATTAAAAAAATGTCGTAAGTTAGCAGAATTGAGAAAATTCGACAAAATTGTTCTCATTTTAAAAAAATTTTACTAGATGTAAATTTTAAACTAACTTTATTTATTTCAAGAAAACAAAAAAGTTAGTGTTTTGTACCTAAACGATAAAAAATTAACGGAAAAACATTAATAAAAATTTCAAAGTAAATTTCAGATAATTTTTGAAATTGGATTTATGTTACAAATATATTTGTATTAATTGATATTTTTGAAATGATTATTTTTCAGAAGAAAAATTTAGCTAGTTATTTTAAGGTATTGTGAATTTCTAGAACAAAAAGAACAAAAATTCTCCCTTTATTGATAAATAAAAATTTAAAAAAATAAAATAATTAAAAAAAAATACTGCAACTTTGTGCAACAAAGTTTATTGCATCTTTTTTGCTTAAAATAAAAACTTTATTTTCTTTTTTTTTGGTAAACCAAATCAATAATCAATTTAAATCTAATTGATGTTTTATTTTTTGTCTTTTATTTACAGAAGAAAAATTATTTTATGTAAAAAAGATGCAACAAACTTTGTTGCACTGCAACAAAATAATGCAACTTTGTGACAAAGTTGCATTATTTTTTTTTAATTATTTTAATTTTTTAAATTTTTGTTTATCAATAAAGGGAGAATTTTAGTTCTTATTGTTCTAGAATTTCACAATACCTTATTTTAAAATTTATATAATTTTAAAACAGATTTTATACCTGATTTGAAATAATTCGTTGTAATTAATAAAACAATCCTTTAAAAAATATCTTTAAAGTTTTCTTCAAAAAATTCAAGTTTTTAAAAAAAAAAAGAGAATAATTAAAAATTCTCAAAAACTAAAAAATTTTTTTATGTAGATCATCAAACTTTATTTAAAAATTTTTTGAAATTTAAACCTCATTTTAATTTAAATTTTTTTTTTATCTAGGATAATTCAATATAAATTTACATTAGTTGTTTAAAAAAACTAATATTAATTGATCTAAAGACCTGGATTGACTAAAAAAAAGACGTAATAAAAGAAAAATTAAGATAACATTTGAATCATTTCCACAATATTAATATTAATGGTTTATAAAATAATATAAATTCCTATTTAATCTAATGTTAAAGATTAACAATAAATTTTATATTTCAGAGTACGAATTATACTTTTATTATTCAAAATAAAACAAAGTTTGACTCGTAGCTATAAATAAAAGAAATAGAATAAGCTCAATTTTTTTCTATCTAACTGCATCTTTCTCGAATTTCGAATTGAAGTCTGCAGCGATTTTCCTTGTAGAGTTTTTTCGGACCGATCTAAAAATATAAGATATGTCACGATTTAATAATTTTGGTTGTCTTCCACAGTTGCCAAAGCGGTTCACTCTAGATGTTGCTTGTAAATTACGCTTGGTTGCATTGACACATTTTTGCGAAACCTAACCCTGGGAATGTTTTTTTTCATGCGATAAAGAATAAGTTAATTGTCGCAATTTTTGACAAGCATGGTCTCAAATCTAAGTTTTATCTTTAAAAGAAAGATGCACTTTAATGAAGTAAATTAATAAGTAAATAGTAAAATCATCCAGTTTTTTTTTCATACCAAAAAAATTCCATTTTCTTATTTAAGAAAACTGTCCCTTTTTGAAAATAAGAAAAATATCCTATATTTTTTAAACAAAAAAAAAGAGAGTTTTAGTGTTATAATTAATTAAAAAGGAGAAAAATAAACTTTAATTAGATATCTAAATCAAGCTTAAAAATTCATATTAAACCATAAATTTATTTGCAAAAAAGCAATATTAAATTAATTGTATCTAACTTGTTGTGATTTATTTTAAAAACATATTTATTCATTATTTTTAAAAATACATAAAAGAATAATTTTTTAATTTTCATCTAGAATTTAATTAAAAACATTTTTATTTTTTGTTTTTTTGAAATATCAATTCATTTTTGAAAAAAAATAAAATTAATTTCTATTCGGTCTTGGTCTTCTACGTGGACGTGATTCATTGCTTTCAGACGATTCTATGG